>JARVZY010003670.1:0-27869 GCA_030686995.1 Artemisia argyi | reverse complement strand
CAGTGCCTCGTTGTCTTTTTCAAAAGTGTTATTCGACTCCAAACTTAACCAACACTTCTCGGTTTTCTTTTGTTGTTGTCGCTGTCCTTGTTCTCGAATCAAACAAAAAACTGCACAACCCTCCTACACCTGTCGAATCTGCTTTTATTTTTGCCAACGAGTCTATATTCCAAACGTTCCACTGCCTTCACTCGGCTTTCCTTGTTACTGCTGTTTGTCGAATAAATTCGACACGCAAATAAAGAAATACCACACTACACGTTATCACCCTTTGTGTGTTTGATCTCGGTATTGAGATCACGCAGTCTCCTACACACAAACTTGTATTACCACGCCTTGGTAACAACACCGAACCCAAAACAAACTGTTTGCTGCGCTCCTGGTTCGTTCCAATGAAAAACAACGACAGTCACTTGTCTTGTTTTCTCCCCACGTTGTTGTTGTCCTTATGTTCTTGCGACACAAACTCCACACTCTTCTCTTTCAAACGTATACGTATTAATCTAACAACAACGTCTCTTCGCGCCTCTAGAATTCGCGTATCACTATGCCTTGTGTTTTTTTTTCTTAACCGGTTCTTAACACAAAGTCTCCACTCTTCTTCCTCAACACCAATTCACTTTCGATGTTGTACACTTGCAATATGACTAATGCTTGTGTCTTGTTCGTCATGGACGAGATGAGGAAGAGTTCCATAAAACAAGGCAAGTGCTCCACTGGTGATGGTTCAGATTGGGGTGTTTTGTTTGGGTTTGGCCGGGTTTGACTGTTGAGACCGTCGTGCTTCATAGCATACCAATTACTACTCAGGATGCTATCCAAAACTGATCATCAGTGGTGATAGATACCAACTTTTAAGACTAAATTTAAGTCATGCAAAATAAGGGTAGATTAAAGATGGTGTTGTGACTTTCTCATAATATGGTCTATGAGTTCAAGTTTCATCTCATTCAAGTAATGTTCTTAGTGTTGTGACTGTGATGTTGTTATGATGCCCATAATTGGATTGATTGGTAAGATAATCCCTTGTATGTTTGTATGAACTCTTTCTAACTTTATAGTTTTAGCTACCTTTTTTTTTTTTTTTTTTTTTTTTTTTGAATTAATAATTCTATTTACTTGCTAGAAGCTTTTTTGATGAATCGCTGTTAAATCAACTAAAACAGTAACCATCAACGCGTAAAGATAGTAAAAGCTGACTTTCTTTTTTTTAAAAAAAAAAAAAAAAAAAAAAAAAAAAAAAAAAAAAAAAAAAAGAGAGAGAGAGTAAAAGCCGAGTGAAACTTAAGCTACCTCAATACAAGTTTAGAGTTGTTCCTTTTCTTTCTTTCGGTAGTTCTCTATGCTTGGCAAGTTAGCATCTAACTTCTTGCTAAAGTGTTTCATAAAATTTGCCCACATAAAATCTGGTGTATTAGTTTGTTACATTACCACCAGTGGCAGACTAGTAATGACTTGTAAATCGTAAGCGTAAACTTGACCAATCAAATGTGAAAATTGCTGTATTATTTTAAGTAATCATTCATCTAAAGAAATATATAACCATGTATGTTCACTTAATTTCACTGTTCATATGTAACGAGTATCACATACAACTTATTGCAAATTAAATAACATGCATGATTAAGACCGGATCGAGAAGCAATGTAAATCCCTTCTTAAGTTTATACAAAATGTCATCGAAAACTATCCACTTATCCATACAATGATATGCTCATCAAAATACAATTTGCAATGCATATATTCGAAGAAATAATTCTAAAAACTAGCAGTGGTGTTTATATTTCAATGTTTCAGCATTTGTAAAACTAGTGTTTAAACAAAACCTAAAACACCACACGTCACTAGCCAAAAAAGCTTTATATTTCAGATGCTAATCGCTAGCCGATGCGCGCCAAACATACCCTATATGTTGTAATGTTGCAAAAGTTGTGTAGAAAATTTGGTTGATTAAAGAGGCATCACATGTTATCAAACATACACTTGTCGGATGTGTTCCTAAAACAGTCTCCCTACTCTCGGGTTTATTCTGAGGTACGAGTAGGATTTGTTTACATTCGACGGGATTAGGCATGTTGTTTATTTACATGCTATCAAACATCTATGTTCTATATATTTACAAACTGATAAAATAGTATCAAAAGTGGACGTGCCGGAGTGGTTATCGGGCATGACTAGAAATCATGTGGGCTTTGCCCGCGCAGGTTCGAATCCTGCCGTCCACGTTTTTATTTTATTATTTTGTCTTTTGCAGTGCTTATTTATACTCCATCTTTTATTGTTACTTTACAAAAACCCAAAAAAAAAAATATTGGTCACGTGAATTATTTCGACAGAATATATGTACTTTAGATTTTTGTTTTTTAAAAAGTTTGGTCACGTGGGATTGTTTCGATCTACGATAAATTGCTAACAACGCAAAAAGAGTAAAAAAAAAAGTCTTCTTTGGATATTTCATCTTCGTTGACTTTCTTTCCTTTCATAGACTTGTTAAGTCATTTGAACATACTACAGTTCGTTTATAACACTATTTGGGTAGCATTTCATATTGGTTCAATATTGAAGTACAGTTTCTTAACTAGAATCTGCTTATCATGAAGTAAGTTTAGTTGTTTTAAGTTTTCATCATATTCTGCTATGTTGTATTTCTTTTAGTTGTACATATATGGTTACATTTGAGCTAGTTTAGCTGTTATTTGATCTTGTACTAACTCATAGTATTTCCTAATGAAGCCGGTGCCGATTTTGTTCTAACTATATATAGAAGTAACATATTTGAGGTGAACTTTTTAGTGACATGTTTAGATATCGGTTTTTTCTATTTTTGAGACCAAAGGGGTTCAGTCCACAACATAGAAGAAATGATTTGTATGAGTGCTCATATGAAGTATTTTTGTTTGTTTTAACGTGTATAAAATAGGTTCATACGATTCCAGAAAATTGTTACAAATCAAGTTTAATGTGAAAATGAAGGTTAAATGGCAAATAGGACCGAGATACAAGAAATGGGTTGCAGGTCAAAACATGTTTGAATCGGATAGGGACAGAGGCAAAAATTTCCCAACCGGGTCCATGACTATAATTAGCAATGTTTGTATACAAAATCTGCTGGTTCATGGCTGAAATATATGTGTGTATAAATTTACAGGTTCGTACCCAAAGTAGACTAAATAAGACTGTTCAGCGGATTTAATTGAACCCCTTTCAGGACTGTAGAATAACTAATTATTGGTAGCGGTGAATGTGAGTTGGGTAGAACCACTAATACTTGATCTTTAAGTTGATTTTAGCCTAGCTACGGGTCAAAACAAGTTAATTATCTTCTCTAGTTAGACTTACGAATTTTTGTAAACTTTTCACAGGACACGAAACATATATGGGATCACTCTTTCTCTCATTATCATCAATTTGGCGGCTATAGTAGAACGAGCAGACGAAAATCTTCTTCCATCTGTATACAAAGAAGTCAGTGAAGCATTCAATATAGGACCATCTGATTTAGGCTACCTAATGTTTATGAGAAACTTTGTTAGAGGTTTAGCGTCTCCAGTGGCTGGAGTCTTGGTTTTAACCTATGATCGCCCTACCGTTCTTGCTATGGGCACATTTTGTTGGGCGATATCCACAGGTCTTTTGGGCAGCAGTAGCTATTATGGTCAGTTAGCTTTTTGGCAGGGTGTAAATGGATTTGGATTAGCCATTGTGATTCCTTCAGTTCAATCATTTATAGCTGATACTTATAGTGATAGCGTGAGGGGTACAGGTTTCGGGTTCTTAAATCTTGTTGGAAAAGTGGGTGGCATAAGTGGTGGTGCAATCGCTACAGTTATGGCTGGTCATGAGTTTTGGGGTGTGCCTGGATGGCGGTGTGCTTTCCTTTTGGTCTCGGTGTTAAGTTGCTTAATTGGGGGTCTAGTATACTTGTATGTTGTTGATCCCAAACTACCAGAAAGGTATTTGAATCTTTTGTTGGATTATGTGTATATGTGTTTAGCCTGTTGTATATGTTTTAAAATTGCTACTGTTTTAGGAATGAACAGTTGGATAAAGGACGTTATTCTGGTGCTGGTTCGGTTTGGGCTGAGTCGTGGTTAGCAATGAAAGGTGTGATGAAAGTTAAAACATTTCAGATCATTGTCTTGCAAGGTCTTGTTGGTTCTCTCCCATGGACCTCCATGGTGTTTTTCAATATGTGGTTCCAACTAATTGGTAAGCATGTATGTGTTGTTCTTGGCCTTCATTTAAGGATTATTGTTCAGAAATAGCAGTATATTAGCACTGTCCCTTAAAAGAATTACCATAACTAACAGCATACTGCATACTTTTCATCTTTTACCAGTCATAGCATCATACTTTTACTTTTTTTTACCAATAAAAACACGATATCAACATGTATTTTTCAATGATAATCAACTCTTGATTCAAAGACGCCCTTCCCGGGTAACCTAAACAAAGAAAATCTCATCCGTTCAATCAACTCATGATTTTATTTTAAAATGTGTGAAGTTGTTTCTGTTATTGCTCAGTGGTTCAGTTTTTAGGATTTTCGGGTATAAGCAAACTTAAACTTTTCTTCTCTTCTACAGGTTTTGATCACCAAAAGGTTGCAATACTTTTCAGCCTTTTCGGAGCAGGGTGTTCTATTGGTTCACTCATTGGTGGGATCATAGCTGATCGAATGTCTCAGATTTACCCTCATTCTGGCCGAATAATATGTGCACAATTTAGTGCGATGATGGGAATCCCTTACACTTGGTTCCTCCTGCGAGCAATCCCTCAATCAGTTGATAACTACCATACTTACGCAGTCACACTTTTCCTTATGGGCTTTACAATAAGCTGGAATGGAACCGCTTGCAATGCACCAATGTTTGCAGAAGTAGTCCCTGCCAAACACCGGACTATGATTTATGCATTTGACCGAGCCATGGAAGGGTCATTTTCGTCTTTTGCTGCACCTATTGTTGGGATTCTAGCAGAGAAGGTTTATGGGTACAACCCAAAATCCGTGAACCCAATCACCGGGTCCACGGGTGAGGCGTTAGCATTGTCAAAAGCACTTTTTTCAATGATGGCGGTTCCATTTGGAATGTGTAGCTTGTTCTACACCCCATTGTATTGGGTTTTCAAGCATGATCGAGATAGTGTGCGAATAGCTACTCAAAAAGAAGAAGAAATGATTTGATTAACTCTGTTTGTTGAGTTAGATGTGATACTAACATTCATGTTGCTTAATATCAATCAACAATAAGACAAAATGATGTAGTTGATATAATCGTGATGGTATTAGCATCAAGATCTGTATGTAACGGATAAATTTATTTCAATGAAAAACTCACAGAAGGACAATGATTTTTGCATCTATTTAGCCTTTGATAAACCTAAATGAGTATGAATATAAGAATTTTGCTAAATGGAAACAATGAACAATGGATACTTTTATAAAAGTATAACTCGAAAAATTGATAGATCTGTTTGTATGAATATGTAAAAACACAGAATACCGTAACGTTTTTACTACATTTTTTAACCTAAAAACAATACAAAGAATACAATACTCAATATGTTTGTGTTACCGGTTATGCTAGATTTACACCATTTGTTACACTGTTATTCAAAACATGGTGAATCAGATCATCTCTTCTTCTTTTAGGGTAGCTATTCTCACCTTTTCACGATCACGCCTGAAAACTCGATACAACGGGGTATAAAACAAGCAGCACATTCCAAATGGAACTGCCATCATAGCAAAAAGCCCTTTCGATAATGCTAGCGCCTCTCTAGTGGACCCCCCAACTGCGTTTACAGATTTAGGGTCATACCCATAAATATTCTCTGCCAGGATCCCAACCATGGGTGCAGCGAAGGATGAAAATGACCCTTCAAAAGCACGGTCAAATGCATAGATCATGGTCCGGTGTTTGGCGGGAACCACTTCTGCAAACATCGGTGCATTGGCTGCAGTTCCATTCCAGCTTATTGTAAGGCCCATAAGGAGAAGTGTAACCGCATAAATGAGGTAACTATCGACTGATTGTGGGATTACTCGTAATAGAAACCAAGTGTACGGGATCCCCATGATCGCGCTAAACTGTGCGCACATTATTCGACCTGAATGTGGGTAAATCTGAGACAACCGATCTGCTATGATCCCGCCCATGAGTGAACCGAATGAACAACCTGCCCCAAAAAGGCTCAAAAGTGTTGCAGCCTGCTGGTGGTCAAAACCTTGAACAATAAAATACATAAAAGTCAGCCAGGTTATAACCTGAAGGTCCTGAAAACCGGGCAACCGTGAGAATAAAGAAATAAAAGCATACATGCTCACCAATGAGTTCGAACCACATAGTGAAAAACACCATAGCAGTCCATGGGAGCGAACCAACAAGACCCTGCAAAACAATAATCTGAAACGTTTGGACTTTCATAACCGCTTTCATAGCAATCCAAGACTCAGCCCAAATGGAGCCAGAAACAGAATCACGTCCCCTTTCCAATAATTCATTCCTAAAATACAACAAAAACAGAAATCATTGTAACGGACACACTAAAAACTGGGTAAGAAAGAGGAAGGTTTCTCCATTTTTGTACCTTTCAATGTAAGACTCTACTCCGTCACCATCGGTAGTTAGTCTTTTAGGATCAACAACAAACATAAAAACTAAAAACCCAATTAAGCAACTTAACCCAGCCATCAAAATAAACGCACACCGCCATCCAGGCACCCCCAAAAACTCATGACCAGCCATAACCGTAGCCACCACACCACCACCAATACCACCCACCATTCCAACAAGACTCAAAAACCCGAACCC
This sequence comes from Artemisia argyi, assembly GCA_030686995.1. Classification (NCBI taxonomy): domain Eukaryota; kingdom Viridiplantae; phylum Streptophyta; class Magnoliopsida; order Asterales; family Asteraceae; genus Artemisia; species Artemisia argyi. The sequence goes on along the minus strand of JARVZY010003670.1, from coordinate 21,054 downwards.
TGTCCCCCTCACACTATCACTATAAGTATCAGCTATAAACGACTGCAATGCAGGAATCACAATAGCTAATCCAAATCCATTAACTGCCCGCCAAAACGCTACCTGACTGAAATAATGACTCCCGCCTACAGCACCTGTGGATAAGGCCCAGCAGAGCGTGCCCATTGCTAGAACAGTAGGACGGTCATAGGTTAAGACTAGTATTCCAGCCATTGGAGATGCTAGACCTTGAATAAAGTTTCTTATAAACGTTAGGTAGCCTAGATCAGATGGTCCCGCGTTGAATGCTTCACTGACTTCTTTGTATACAGATGGAAGAAGATTTTCATCGGCTCGTTCCATTATAGCAGCTAAATTAATGATTATCAAAGAAAGAGATATCCCAAAAAATCTCCGTGTCCTGTGATCATGGGTTGTATCGTTTTATAAACAACATATCAACATGAGATTCATTACCACAGAGTTTGGAGTAATACTTATTTATATAAGTATCTAACGTAAAATTATGATCACATTTGTTATTGCTACCTCAACAAGAACAAAAAAAATTCAGCACGCACATTCAAACAAATCACTTGCTCTTGTATAACTGATCATCTGCTTATTGTGTTTGAATACATGAGATGAGCAGTTGTAAGTGTTCAAATGAAAACGAACGCTATATGATTATCAGCTTACTTAAATGTGAAATGTGTAGATATAAATAAGCAGTTTGACAGTTTCCTATTCAAGTACTTGTTCGATAAAGATTTTCACCCCGTAAATCCTCAAATAAGCATAGTTGTCAAACATTCAAACATATGATTAATGAGTTCTGTGTCGTTACCACTCGAAAACACCCCGATCAAATAAAACATATACTCCCTCCGTACCAAAACAATTGACACAGTTTAAGAAAAACATAATTACTGTTACTCCGTCCGAAAATAAATGTCAACGGACAAACTACAAAACTACAACAATAAAGTATGTCAACTCTAAACTGGAAAACAACGTACGACAATAAACTATAATGATGAAACAAAGCAAAAAAGCAAAAACTTACTTCATTTTACGGAGATTGGATTTACGAAAGAAGAAATTAAATCTGGAGATAAAATCACCACGTAATCTCATCCTCCTTTATTCATCCTATTGTCATTATAAATAAACCCACCAACATTCAAATCAATGATGATTATGGGATTTGATATTTGTTTGTAAGATTTGTTAAAAAGTTTCCCGCGAAAGGTTTGTAATCGATTAATATCTATCTTATCTATCTACTGTATTTTTGTGGAAAATATCTACTGTATCTTGTTAATCATGATTTGGATGAAACTAATTTGTTGTTTGACTTTGTTAAAGACTTTTTTTTAGTTGGTGGTTGGTGATAGGCTGAGATCTAAAATGGATCTTAAAATTCCACGTGGGTAATTAATTTTTGTTTTTGTTTATTGGGCGGCGTTTAAGATGATTTAAATTAGGGCATAAATCACAAAAGACAAAATAGTTAAACACTAACTATGTTTGGAAATTTCTTAATATTTACGTGTAATAAACATAACTAGTTTTTGGAATTCCTTAACGATTACATGTAATAAACATTAATTACTTTTTTTGGAATTCCTTAATATTTACGTTTAAGAGAAACGAAAATTTGTACGTGATATATATAAAACTCGAGTTCAGTCTCGAGCTCGTTTATTTCTTTTAACCTCGTTTATGCATAGTTATATGTATAGGCAATATATATGCGTCTATATTTCTAAGGCTCGTTTAACCTTACGATCCTAATCGATCTTTATATATAAAGCTCGGGCTCGAGCTCGATTACTAAATTAGCTCAAACTTAAGCTTGATCTCAAGCTCTGGCTCGTTTAAGCTCGGCTCATCAAGCTTTTTACCGATCCGATCTCAAGCTTTTTACGAGCAGCTCGGCTCGTTTTCACCCTTACTTGCATGTTTCAATTGATATAATATGTGACAAAATATCCGGTGAGAAGAGAAATTAGAATGAAAAGAATAAGAATGAATTCTAGCCAAACATTTTAAGCAAAGAGATAATTTTAAAGGGAAATACATCTATTTTTGTAGATGCATCTGAAATGTGTGATTGTGTTTTTCTTCTCGCCCTTCTTACTTAATTTTTCTTCCCTTCTTACTTAATTTTTCTTTTTATTGATCTTAACTCTATAATATGTACTTAAAGCAAAACGTTTGCTTGTAAAATGAGTAATGTAATCCAGTGAATCCTAGTGATCTAATATGGTGATCGACGATTAGACGATGACATAGTTATTGACTATTGTTAGCTACTCAAATATACGGCTAGCTTAAGCATTTAATCATTTATGCAGACAAACTGATTAAAACCTAAAGTGTAATAAGCTTTTTGCTATAACACGACATATGAAGCTCATATGAACATTGATAGTGCATTTTACAATTATTAACAACTTTAATCCGTCTAATGTTCTTCTACAATTACTTATTACTCGTAGTAGTCATCCTATTTTAGAAGGAATTCATTCCTTATATGCACATCTAACTACTAAATTTGTATGTATTCTTAGCACTTCTTACAAGTCATAAAATTATATGCACATCTAACTGCACCATTAGACATGAAGCTTTAATTTATGTAGTAAAATCTATAAAATAGTTTAAGGGGAGTTAACATGGGCCAACATATCAGGATCTAGATTTTAGTGATATTTTCAGGCCCAAATTAAGTTGAAGCACACTCAAATAAATTACATAATGGGCCTAAGGCCTAAGCTAATAACCATAAAATAGAAGATTAAAAGGTACTCTTTAAATCTACATTCTTTAGACCCAAAAGAAAAACAGATACAGTAGATTATTGATAACTGCAGTGATGCAGTCTAGTTAAAATGTTCTTACATATCACTTTATAGAAGGCTGATATCGTAATTCTTTCACATGCTTTTTAATAGTAGCAATTTAAAAGGGATTAGCAATGAGTATTCAGTACTGACCTTTTCTACACGATACAAGTACAAACTCTTTATGCTTGTAGCGGTCAAGTATCATAACAAGCGTCTTATAGTTACATGGTTTACACACACAAAAAAAACGATTAGAGCTCATTTAACCAATGGACAGCTAGATCAAACCTAATCCTTGTTAAACACAAACAATTCAGAAAACTATACATAAAAACTCATACTTCAATTTAACGTATTGTTCCTTTGGAAAAAAAACATGAGTCTACAAAAGATACTGTTGTTTACAACAATAGGAAATCCGCCCATGAGGTCGAAATGTCAAAGTTCAGATGTTTATATAGTAGAGGATCATGTCCATTGTCCAGTTGACCATATGCATAATTGTTTCATCAATTACCTAATGTAAATCAGTAAATCAGTGGAGTATAATGTCTAAATACAGTGTTAGAATTTGCTCATAATGGATTGAACGAATTAAGGAAAAAAATCCAAAGTGCCCCAACCCTACCACATATGAATAAAACAAGTCAGCTGCCCACCACCAAATTTTCGTCGCAAAACTTTCACCTCTCATGCCAACTTGTCAGCCAAACATTTCGCCAATGAGAGATTTTGTGTTTCTTTATTTTTTAAAGTCATCTAAAGAAACTAACATGCCTTAAAAGATAATGGTGCACTATTAGATACCATATAAGCATCACAAAAGGTTGTGATTATATTTTATGCATCATATTTTCAGCGTCGTATCAGTTTTAATCTATCGAGTAGAAGAGATTAATTAAATGTTAAAGTTTATGGATAAATATTAATATTTGTATGACTAGAATCGAACTCGAGACCTCGGGATTGCACACGTTACGAATGAGTATTAAGAAATAATAATTAATATATTTATATATTTATTATTATACACAAGTATGTAACGATCGTTGGTATTTACCGTTAATGACTAACGACCGTTAGACGAATATAAGGAAAGAATTATGTGATAATAATTGGTAAGTCAAGAAGCTTCCGGATTCCCTTTGGGATCATATGGCCGATCGGTTGGGCTTGGGGAAACCCAATCCCACACCAACTTGAGCTCCAAGTTATTAACACTATAAATACAAATCAAGGGTCATTAGTTTTTGTAACTTTTGTACACAACATTAAACCCTAAATTTGTGTTTTCTTTCTTTGTATGCTAATCGGCCGAACACCCCTTTAAGGGTGATTCGACTTTTGTTTTTTATAAAACAAAATTGTTTCTTGTGTTGTTACTAGCATCACCTTAATACGGTTTAATTCGTGTGTACAAGAACGAGGTAACAACATACTTTTGTTGTTATCAAGGGATCGATTAACAAAACGGTAAGGGGTTAATCATTGATCCATATAAACCCTAATTAGGGTTCATCACATGTTCAAGATTATTAATTGATTCTTGTTTTGCTAGAATCACTAAAGGTACGTTCCTATTTAATTTATGTTAATCTCTTATATGTTATAGATGTTCCTTCGCTCCCGCATATGTGTTTACCTATTTTATGATTGTCATGATATTTAATTCTAACAGTGGTATCACGAGCTTGCTATAACATGTAATTGATTACATAAAACACATAAAAAAACGAATTTTGATTGTTTTAGATACATGTTTTGGATCTAGGGTTTTGTTTTTTTTAATTTTTTCGAAACCCTAACCCTAATTTTGGGGGGGGTCAATTTATTCCATGAACCCTAATTAGGGTTTGTGGTTTTATTAATTAATTGGATTAGAAACCCTAGGTTGCCTACATGTTTATGTGTAATTTGGGCGTATCCTTGACCTAATTGGTAATTGTTATGCTTTGATCCGTGACGAAACATGCATGTTAGTCATGGGTTATTAATTGTTATGCTTTTTCACATGTTTAGATAGATCTTATATTGGGGAAGACCCCATAATTATTAAAATCAAATTATGTGCGATGTGGTATGTGATTAGCTTTGGCCTACGCAATTGACTTGTCAATGTATGTGACTCTCTTCCATCAAGAGGAGAAGGCCTTAGTTGATTACATGCATTATTATACCTAGACTTGATTTTATTAGGATCTTTTCTAATAAGGATTGCATGTGGCTAATTGTTTCACTTTATTATTATTAGTTGTTTGTTTTTCTTTGATTACTTGTTTTATTGTTATTGTTTGACACGTTTGTAAGCAATAAAAGTGTAACACCTAAAATCTAAGAACATGTGAAAAGACCAAATTGCCCTTACAAATTTGGAATTAAATTAAAAGCTTATTAAAGTACCAAATATAAATCCTAAACTCCTAACAATGCACAAGTTATGTATCCAAATAATTTTAACAACTTCATTTAACATTTATAAAAGTTGCAAAATTTCCAAAATACCCTCATAGGGCCGATTGACACAAAAGTTATTTATATTATGATTTATTTGATTTAAAATGAAAGATATCCTTGTAATTTAGGAAGATAATTATCACAATTATTCTCCCAACCAATAAATTCCGAAATTCTGGTCCTTCCCCCCCTTATATCACACGGCATACCATATTAAAAGTCAACCCATATCATTTTCTCCCAAACCCTAATTTGCCGATCCAAAATAAAACACACAAGAAATTCCCACAGCCCCCATTCGACAACCCCATCATCCCTAAGCAATTTTCTGTGATCTAACAACATCCAAGAAGTCCTAGAAAAATACCCTTTCGAATTGTTGAAGCTTGGTACGATCGTGGTCTTGGTTTTCTTTTGTCGAGCCCTAATAACAAGGTAAATTCGTTTTGATTCATTCGACCTCCACAAAATTCGTTTCTTATTTTTCCTGTGATACTTACATCATATAAGACCCACGAAAATTGGTTTCAAGGTTTGAAGATCATTGGTGAAGTCGTGGTGATTTTTGGATCATTTGGCCTATACGCGTAGGTTATAAATCGTACAGCCCTCTCCACACGTTCAAGCCTTGGTTTGGTATTTTTCTCAGGTCCCTTACATCCTATAAACATCAAATAAAATGGTTGAATCGATCCATGCATGCTCTATATCATATTCATGAATTAAACCCTAAAAAAACATGTGTAAATCGTAAAATACACCATGCGATCCATAAGAATTCCAAATACAATTTATTTACACTTTTTATAATGTAATATGATCTGTAAAAATGTTGGAAGAATTATCATGGCCTAAAACATTGTGTTTCGTAATTATTTTGTTTTGATTAAATCGTATAAAGAGAAAAAGAAATAAAAGTCGTGTGCCCTAGGGTTTTGGTTTAGGGCTGGGAAAAGGTGATAATTAATGATATGTAATGATGAGTTAATGATTGGGAATCGATTAGAAGGATTAGGGTTTCTAATTCCTTTATTTTTGTATTATACGATTTGGCAAAAAGGTTTTGGGTGAGTTTTGCAAACTTTATAACTTAAGGGTTAATTCTGGAATTTAATTTGGGCTGTATACTATTCGACAAAAATATAAGATGAGGGTGTTAAGTGTAATTTTTGCATATAAATGGGTTAAAATGTGTTTTAAACCTAATTAGGGTTTGTTTTGAAAATAATTAAAAGAGAGGGACTAAAAATGTAATTTTCAGAAACTTGGAGCTGTTTTGAGTAATTAAAAGTATTCAAGGGGTTTTGTGCTAATTTGGTAAGTTAATGGCTTAATATGTAATTATTGATAATTAAAAGTTGAAATTGTAAATTAAAGGGTTAAATATGTAACTTTTATAACTTGAGGGACTTAAAGTGTAAATTATGAATACTTGAGGATTCATTCGTATAACATCTTAAAATAAGGGATCATTATGTAAAATGGATAAGTTAAGGGTTTAAAGTGTAACTTTGAATACTAAAAGGTTTAAAGTGTAATTTTAGAAAGTAAAGGATATAAAATGCAAAGTTATGAAACCCCAAGGACCAAAGGTGTAATTATGTTAAAAGATATCTTGTTACCATTAATAATGATGCAACTTTCTAAAAATGGAAACTTTCTAAAAGTGGAAACTTACTAATTATGGAAACCTGCTAAAAGTGGAAAGTTACCTTAAGTGGAAAGACATGTAATTAAGAATGAATTATAATTCCCTTCTACTCCTCTAGGTGTGAAGAAGGAGAGATCTTGAGCTATTCCTTATTCTGTGCTTGTTTCTATTTGTGCTTTCGTAATAAGGTACGGATACTCTGCCTTTTCAGTAAAGGCTCCTATATTCTTCTTATGACTTTGAGCTATGATTCAGTTAAGATTCCCAAAGCCATTGCTATGTTTCCTTCTGTTGTGAACTTCCTCTGATTTCTGTTAAACTTTGATTTGTTAGCTTCTGATCTGATTTCGTTGCTATGATTTCTGACCCTTGAATATCCGATATCTCTGGTTCATCTTTTATGATGATTTGATATGAAAACTTTTTGAAAATATAACTTGATGTTATGGAAGGAAACTGTTTTGAAATGACACTCTATGATTTTGAAACGAAACCATTTTAAAGGAAGGATTAATTGGCTTTTATGAAGAATGTTTAAAGAGGGAGATCTTTGAGATGAAATGGGTAAATAACTATTAAAGTTTTAAATCTATTTTCTCTTAACTCTTTCACATTTTATTTTGAACTTACGAAACTTAATAACGAATCTTTTGAAATGAACCTTTGGGAATGAACCTTGGATATTCTGAACCATTGATATGACTTCTGATATTATGATTTTGAGATGACCTTGAGACATGACCTTGAGATAAACTTTTGCTATATGACCTTTTGTATGACTTTGAGACCTGACTCTTAGTTTGATACCCGAGCCATTTATGTTTCCCTACCTATGGAGGTACCATAGGCATGTCTGTGATGCACCACTGGCATGACTCATGTGTGGGTGAGTGATTTCTCACGCCGTCCCTTTTATGATTACTATTATGGCCATTATGACTTTGAGTATATGACTTTGAGATTGACTTTGAGTTAAGGGGCGTATGGATTGCAATCCTAGATCTGTTCTGTTTAGTGGATTTAACTATGACTTTGAGTATGACTTTGAGGTGACTGGTACTGTGTGCTATACATGCCTTTCACAATTTCTGGGAGCTAGCTACTCCACTATTATGATACATGAGGACACCCCTCATATTATCTGGTTGCCTGAGAGGTATCCCCTCTGATTGTGTGATTATGACTTTGAGATTATGATGTTGAGATTGACTTTGAGTTTCTGGGCTCGTGGTAGATGACTATCCTATTCCTTCATTTCTGTTATTCATTTGTTTATTCCTTATGATATTCCCAATGCACTATATTTCAGTTCTATTCCATTATCGTTGCTTTGTTTATGTATCTGTTCACTAGGCTTTTTAAGCTCAGCCGCATTTCCTTTTCCTGCGGCAGGTTTTAGTAGGAAGCTGGGTTATGGGAAGAGAGTGTGATTGGACTTAGAAGACTATGCTTTGGACTAGAGACGATTAGATGAAGTTTCACTTTATTAGACATAGTATTTATTGTTTTGTAACCTTGTAGTTTCAGATTTTCATTTGTAACCCTGAATTTCGTTGTATGTATGAATCATATGCTTGTGTTTGTTCTTATATGTCACTGTAATGTAATACTTCTACCCTTATCGGGTTGGGGTGTTACAATTATGGTATCAGAGACCAGGCTGCGATTCGTAATACCTTTACCCTTGACCTGTGAAGTTTGGACCCCTAAGTTTCCACTGTAGGCGCTCATAAGACAACCTTTGAAACTTTACATTAGGATTCCCCATAGGAACCTAAGTTATTACCAGTGAGGAATGGGTAGACTAAGACATTTATGTAAGTATCATTTGCTTCCGTATCACTCTGATCGTGCCTTTGCTCTTAGATAAGCCTTATAAGGACCTTTGTTTCAGAAGTTAGAAGTTTTGCAACTTAAGCTTAGTAACCAAGTAAGTTTAGAATACCTCGAAAAGCTACCTGGATACCTTACACATTTAAGTTTCACCTTCAGATTTTGATCTCCGCCTCCGATTTGTTTGATAAGCTGTTTGACACCTTTTCGACCACATCGTAGGTCATTCAACCACAATGTGTTCGACACATTCTGTAAATTCATTACTTATGCTGGGTATGAATGTATCATCCGATACTACTTAACTCTGTATGATCCATTATTACTCCTATGAGAATTTTGGTAATTATGAACCACGAATATGGGAAGTTTTGTTTCCTCTCTTTAAATGATGAACCTTGTTCTGCTAACCGTTTCCTTTGGAAGGGTATGATGTAAATACTATCTCTATATGAATTTGTTAACTAAGCATGATGATGCTGATAACTGAGATTCTGTACCTCTCACAATTGACGATTATACGATATTCGTATTACCAATGATACACATCCTACCTGCTACTTATGCTAAGAAGCTAAACGAAATTCCCACACATTGAACTGTTCGTTTATCCATCCCAACATTTTGTTGAACCATGTACTTGACTCTGATATATGAACTCTCTGTATGATTTGACGACTGTATTCACTCTATGAATCCTTTGACTTTGAGATGTCTGATTGTACGGTCTTTTGGACTGAATGGCTATTCGTGAAGATACCATAGACTACCATATCTGAAATGTGACCTTAAAAATCTGCTTCACTCTATTCCATTATGATGACTCTCTACATCTGCTAAAATTTCTGTCACTATGGAAACACCTACCCCAAACTCATGTGATTACCAAGTTGTCCCGAAAACCATTATTATCAACCCTTGGAAAGTTCTACTATTGGGAAATATTTTGTCATACGAAGATTTTCTGGTATTCTCTGATGAACCTTTTGGTACTCCTTCCTACTTAGGAAGTAGAGTGGGCATTGAACTGATCTCAGTTGAAGAAACCATGGTGCCATAGAAGTTGAGAGATTGAAGGAGCTGATGGAATATGATTTTTAACCTTGGTGATTCTCTTTAGATGCTCTTGTTTGTTTATGAAGAAGAACGAGAGAAGTATGCGATGACGTATCGACTATCGTGAACTTAAACGTACCACTATCACTAATCATTATCTGTTTCCGCGTATCAATAATTAATTTGGTCTTCCTTTGAAACTCCGCGTCTGATTGCACCATTTTAGATTTGAAGGACTGAAGAAGCAACCACAAAAACTTCTAAGAAGGGGGTTAACTAACCGAGAGTAACCTTTGGGAAGTATTTCAGTTCCTGAAGAAGAAAGAAGGCGATGTGAAAATTTCCTGAGATGATTTCTGAAATTGCCTTTGCACTCGTTACCACATTTGTGAGTTTGAATGATGCCAATGGTGTTGGCTAGAATAATCATGTTTTCGCGTGTTTTGGACAAATTGTCATAGTATGACATTGTGTTGCGTTCTAAAATGAAAGAAGAACATAGAGATTATTGGTGAGACGACCCTTTGTTCTTGAAGAGAAATTTGATTGACGTTCAGAAAGCATAATAGACAACACTACCCTGTATAATATAAAGACAGAGCTTTCACAAGAAGGACCAAGATCGAAGATCGTTATCGGAGTTAGAAACTTGGTGGAAGAGTCGTAGAAGATGGTTGCGACAAGCATTACCATGGAAGAAGCATACAAGAAGAAGTGAGGAACTAGGATAGTGCTCAATCATGCATCACGCAACACGTGAAGATTTCAGTTTGGGCACCAAGACAACCAGACCAAAGAAGACGAACCATTCAACACACAACCTGGAGTCGACAACAACATCATGTACCTTAAAACCTGGAGCTATGTTAGAAGACCTGTCGAAGACACGCAGTCTTGCTTCTCTATTCATTTTAGTTGTACTAAGATGAATTGAGAGCAGAAGCAGACCTGCGGATGGAGGGATGCACAGTGATCGTGTCAGAGACTGCCGCTACGACGCCACAGTACCAAGAAGAGTTGCTGAAGGCTTGAGGAACCAGACTCGAATTTTAAATTCTCTTAATCATGAGGTAAGACGGACAAGAATAAACAGAGAACTCCAACTTGGAAGAAATTTTGAAATTTGTATTGAGTGGACGGATTTTGAAGCGGACATTGTGTTTAGACGAGATGATTCTGTAAAGGATTGACGCTATTGATGACGTACCTTAATTTTGAATGACATTCTCGGATTTCCGTTACTCTTCGAGTAATTTCGTTCTCTTAGTTATGTTGTTTGATTTTGGTGACCTCTGAGACTATAGGTGGACTAGGTGGATTTAAATAAGTTTGGGTGTTCACGACTTGAGATAAAGTATGATCATCATGAGGGCATATGTATATGATACCAGTATTATGACGCCTGGCCAACGTGATAATACTTACATCATATAACGTGCACTTATGGTGGGCATATGATATTTTAAGAAGTGCCTTAGAAGCTTTAGAATTCTGGCATCTGATCAAGATCATCTGAGTTTAGTGAGACTTTAGGTTCATTCTACCTATACGTTTGATATGCTGTCCTCGTTATACGATTCGATACGTTGGACTCTCGACACGTGTTTTGCTGATCTTGCAAATTTCTGATAAGAATCTTAGGTTCCATTATGAAATTTCTGCCGTTGACGATATTTAACGATACGCTTTCTGTCCGTATACGATTCGCATTCGTGAAGTTGTTCATTATGATCTGCTATGAGTAAAATATGTGATTGTGGAACTTGAGGAAATGAGACCTGTTTGTTTATGAGAATACCTTTGGAAAGTTATCTAAAAGCCGAGACTATCTGTGAAGCTGAAGAGTTAAACCTTATATCACCCCATGTTTGCTACGATTCAATGTACTCTCATCTGATTCGCCTAATCAATTCGATGTAAATCCTATGAATTTTTATACCTCCTCCTGGAGAATCTGATTATCATCCGTTATGTTTGGTACATTATCCTTTTGATTCAAATTCAGTATGATATGCCTTTCTGGGAAATCTGAAACTGTTTTGACAATAGTTACGAGTCATGAGAAACTAATTGGTCTGAAGATCTTTTGGAAGAACCTCCCCGAGCGTGAGAATGTTTGTAATGACCTTTTGCGGTTTACTACGATTTCGTCTAACTTTGCGACTTCAAATTTCGAGGACGAAATTTTTTTTTTTAGAGGGGAAGAAGTTGTAACACCTAAAATCTAAGAACATGTGAAAAGACCAAATTGCCCTTACAAATTTGGAATTAAATTAAAAGCTTATTAAAGTACCAAATATAAATCCTAAACTCCTAACAATGCACAAGTTATGTATCCAAATAATTTTAACAACTTCATTTAACATTTATAAAAGTTGCAAAATTTCCAAAATACCCTCATAGGGCCGATTGACACAAAAGTTATTTATATTATGATTTATTTGATTTAAAATGAAAGATATCCTTGTAATTTAGGAAGATAATTATCACAATTATTCTCCCAACCAATAAATTCCGAAATTCTGGTCCTTCCCCCCCTTATATCACACGGCATACCATATTAAAAGTCAACCCATATCATTTTCTCCCAAACCCTAATTTTCCGATCCAAAATAAAACACACAAGAAATTCCCACAGCCCCCATTCGACAACCCCATCATCCCTAAGCAATTTTCTGTGATCTAAAAACATCCAAGAACTCCTAGAAAAATACCCTTTCGAATTGTTGAAGCTTGGTACGATCGTGGTCTTGGTTTTCTTTTGTCGAGCCCTAATAACAAGGTAAATTCGTTTTGATTCATTCGACCTCCACAAAATTCGTTTCTTATTTTTCCTGTGATACTTACATCATATAAGACCCACGAAAATTGGTTTCAAGGTTTGAAGATCATTGGTGAAGTCGTGGTGATTTTTGGATCATTTGGCCTATACGCGTAGGTTATAAATCGTACAGCCCTCTCCACATGTTCAAGCCTTGGTTTGGTATTTTTCTCAGGTCCCTTACATCCTATAAACATCAAATAAAATGGTTGAATCGATCCATGCATGCTCTATATCATATTCATGAATTAAACCCTAAAAAACATGTGTAAATCGTAAAATACACCATGCGATCCATAAGAATTCCAAATACAATTTATTTACACTTTTTATAATGTAATATGATCTGTAAAAATGTTGGAAGAATTATCATGGCCTAAAACATTGTGTTTCGTAATTATTTTGTTTTGATTAAATCGTATAAAGAGAAAAAGAAATAAAAGTCGTGTGCCCTAGGGTTTTGGTTTAGGGCTGGGAAAAGGTGATAATTAATGATATGTAATGATGAGTTAATGATTGGGAATCGATTAGAAGGATTAGGGTTTCTAATTCCTTTATTTTTGTATTATACGATTTGGCAAAAAGGTTTTGGGTGAGTTTTGCAAACTTTATAACTTAAGGGTTAATTCTGGAATTTAATTTGGGCTGTATACTATTCGACAAAAATATAAGATGAGGGTGTTAAGTGTAATTTTTGCATATAAATGGGTTAAAATGTGTTTTAAACCTAATTAGGGTTTGTTTTGAAAATAATTAAAAGAGAGGGACTAAAAATGTAATTTTCAGAAACTTGGAGCTGTTTTGAGTAATTAAAAGTATTCAAGGGGTTTTGTGCTAATTTGGTAAGTTAATGGCTTAATATGTAATTATTGATAATTAAAAGTTGAAATTGTAAATTAAAGGGTTAAATATGTAACTTTTATAACTTGAGGGACTTAAAGTGTAAATTATGAATACTTGAGGATTCATTCGTATAACATCTTAAAATAAGGGATCATTATGTAAAATGGATAAGTTAAGGGTTTAAAGTGTAACTTTGAATACTAAAAGGTTTAAAGTGTAATTTTAGAAAGTAAAGGATATAAAATGCAAAGTTATGAAACCCCAAGGACCAAAGGTGTAATTATGTTAAAAGATATCTTGTTACCATTAATAATGATGCAACTTTCTAAAAATGGAAACTTTCTAAAAGTGGAAACTTACTAATTATGGAAACCTGCTAAAAGTGGAAAGTTACCTTAAGTGGAAAGACATGTAATTAAGAATGAATTATAATTCCCTTCTACTCCTCTAGGTGTGAAGAAGGAGAGATCTTGAGCTATTCCTTATTCTGTGCTTGTTTCTATTTGTGCTTTCGTAATAAGGTACGGATACTCTGCCTTTTCAGTAAAGGCTCCTATATTCTTCTTATGACTTTGAGCTATGATTCAGTTAAGATTCCCAAAGCCATTGCTATGTTTCCTTCTGTTGTGAACTTCCTCTGATTTCTGTTAAACTTTGATTTGTTAGCTTCTGATCTGATTTCGTTGCTATGATTTCTGACCCTTGAATATCCGATATCTCTGGTTCATCTTTTATGATGATTTGATATGAAAACTTTTTGAAAATATAACTTGATGTTATGGAAGGAAACTGTTTTGAAATGACACTCTATGATTTTGAAACGAAACCATTTTAAAGGAAGGATTAATTGGCTTTTATGAAGAATGTTTAAAGAGGGAGATCTTTGAGATGAAATGGGTAAATAACTATTAAAGTTTTAAATCTATTTTCTCTTAACTCTTTCACATTTTATTTTGAACTTACGAAACTTAATAACGAATCTTTTGAAATGAACCTTTGGGAATGAACCTTGGATATTCTGAACCATTGATATGACTTCTGATATTATGATTTTGAGATGACCTTGAGACATGACCTTGAGATAAACCTTTGCTATATGACCTTTTGTATGACTTTGAGACCTGACTCTTAGTTTGATACCCGAGCCATTTATGTTTCCCTACCTATGGAGGTACCATAGGCATGTCTGTGATGCACCACTGGCATGACTCATGTGTGGGTGAGTGATTTCTCACGCCGTCCCTTTTATGATTACTATTATGGCCATTATGACTTTGAGTATATGACTTTGAGATTGACTTTGAGTTAAGGGGCGTATGGATTGCAATCCTAGATCTGTTCTGTTTAGTGGATTTAACTATGACTTTGAGTATGACTTTGAGGTGACTGGTACTGTGTGCTATACATGCCTTTCACAATTTCTGGGAGCTAGCTACTCCACTATTATGATACATGAGGACACCCCTCATATTATCTGGTTGCCTGAGAGGTATCCCCTCTGATTGTGTGATTATGACTTTGAGATTATGATGTTGAGATTGACTTTGAGTTTCTGGGCTCGTGGTAGATGACTATCCTATTCCTTCATTTCTGTTATTCATTTGTTTATTCCTTATGATATTCCCAATGCACTATATTTCAGTTCTATTCCATTATCGTTGCTTTGTTTATGTATCTGTTCACTGGGCTTTTTAAGCTCAGCCGCATTTCCTTTTCCTGCGGCAGGTTTTAGTAGGAAGCTGGGTTATGGGAAGAGAGTGTGATTGGACTTAGAAGACTATGCTTTGGACTAGAGACGATTAGATGAAGTTTCACTTTATTAGACATAGTATTTATTGTTTTGTAACCTTGTAGTTTCAGATTTTCATTTGTAACCCTGAATTTCGTTGTATGTATGAATCATATGCTTGTGTTTGTTCTGATATGTCACTGTAATGTAATACTTCTACCCTTATCGGGTTGGGGTGTTACAAAAAGGGTAATTTTTCATAAAGAAAATAATACGGACTAATAACGGTGAAACAAAAGTGATAAAGTAAGAATCTTGCAAGGTCTTATGTGCTGCTAGTGGTCCGATTCGCACGGTAATCAGCTCCCAGGTGAGACTAGCAAGATTCATACCTTGTTACATGTTTTAAAATTGAATCCATAAACTTTTGCTTGATTGATGTTTCGTACAACATGCTTTTAAAAGTAACTCTTTTAAGACAAATTCATAATCGTGATATGAAGGCTTAGAAAAGAGCCTCAGAGTCTGCCTTGGTTATCACACTCTTGAATACGTCTTAAAGGAATTTCTTTTTAAAATCATTCTTGTAGAAAGTCATCTTAAGGTATTTTACCTCAAGTAAAACTTTTTGTATTAATCTTATTAATTGGTTATAAAAAGGTTTTGAAAACTTATGCTATAAGGATGTGTGCATGCATCTTTATACATATTTTGATAGTCACATCAAAATTAAATACCCTTAAAATTTAAGTTACATGCCATCTAACTATAAGAAACACTTGAAGTTATTATTTAGTAAACGTGAGACGCAGGCTAAATTTTAATGACAAGGTAAATTTCCGAGTGTGCGTGAGACCACACATGGAGAATTTGCAGTTTCTAAGTTAGAAGACTTAATTAAGTTGATGCGTGAGACCTAGAGCTTAAGGCATGAGATGGGATGAAATATGCTTACATGACAAATTGATGAATCAATTTGATGTAAATCCCATAATGATCTAGAAATTGGAAAATTGTTTGCCAATTATTGTTCGACAGATTACCATCTTTTATACTTTCACCACTAGCAGATCAACTGATGTGGTGGAATCTATGTAAAGTTGGATCCTAGATTTTCAAGAAAACTAGATGGTTATATGAATATATCCTTGGGTATTATATTTTCTTGGAAATATGAATTATCGAAAATACTAAAAATTGAATTTTGTAAATTCTTTTAAATGTTTTAATGCAACATTAAACCGTGAACGCAGGTTATTCTTTTATCATATAAATTGATCTACACCCATATTGGTTTTTGGTTTGAGTCAATTTTACTAAAAGAATAAACCTAGTCTTCTTTCCATTAGGAGAAGTGTGAGACTTAATCCTATTCCTTTTTCATGAATGAGAAAGGTATAATAGGAAAGTTAGAATTGTCTATGTTCTAATACATAACTCGAAGCAAATGTTAATAGTTATGATAATTTGCACTTTATGAGTTATTTAATAAGAAGCTAGACTTGTTACTGCAAAATGGTAAAAGACAAATTAGATTATTTTATCTAGTTGTTTTGCTTTGACCATTTAAAGGTACTACATTCAATTGTTGGAATGGTAGACCCAATTAAGGAAGAAATTGTATGCTCAATTTTTCAAGTTAATAGTTTGGAATGTGATTAATCACATTTATGTAGAAAAATACATTCTTTCATTACCTAATTACTTGTTATGAATAGGTTTTCTCAAAGATGTAGGAAAGTGAATAGCACACTTTTTCTTTTCACTGGATTAATGAAACATTTACAATGTTGTCAAATTCAGTGGGAGTAATATGTATGTATTACTGAATAAGGAATCATAGCAATGATCTCTAATTCAGTAGGAGTTACAAGGATTGTTATCTTGGTAACACTCTATCTTATCTTTGAAAATATCAAGATAAATATTTTCCAAATATAGACACTAATATTTTCAAGGATAGTCATGTGCGTTTCCTTGATTGATTGAGTAACTCTATATCTAAAAGTTATGCTTATGACACAAATCATATTGTTCACATTAACAAGCGCGTGCGTGTTGTTCATATGGTACATGATGTTGTTCCATGCACAAGTGGGAGAAATCTACATTGTGTGCAAGGTACAACACATAAAAATATGATTTAACGGATTCTCTTAACTGCAAAGTAAAAGACTAATAGTTCTAATATGATTGATATAAATCTAATCTAAGAAACACTTGGTGTTGAAATTTAGTAAACGTGAGACGCAGGCTAAATATTAACAACAAGGTGAATTTTCATGTATGCGTGGGACCAACATGGATAATTTACAGTTTCTAAATTAGACGTCTATTAGAACATGTGTCAATAACAATACTACTTCAACTTTAATATTTATGTATTATTGGAATGACATAAATGCATGAAGTTATATAATACTACTTCAATAATTATGTATTCTTAGAATGACACAAATAAATGAAGTAATGTGTTAACTTGAAAATATTATTGAAACCAAATGATGGTGTTCATGATTACTTTAATTATACATGTTTATACATTATTGTATAGTTATAAACATGAAGTCTTTTAAGTATCACAAAGACTTATAATAAAGTAAGACGTTAGCTTGTTATGGTCTTTTAATTAAGACATATACAAGAAGTCATTGAGATAATCAATGATTAATAACGTATAGTAGGATTATAACACATTCATGTTTTGAAGAGACATGAACATGAAGTGACTTGGTCAAAAGTACTTGTGTTATATAAAAAGCATGCAATTGGTTTGGAAATACTATTATACCATTAAGTTGACTTAGTTGATAAATAGGTATGCCAAAAGGAATATAGTTATCTTATATATATATTGTTAGATCTTTTTACA
Organism: Artemisia argyi; assembly: GCA_030686995.1. Lineage (NCBI taxonomy): Eukaryota > Viridiplantae > Streptophyta > Magnoliopsida > Asterales > Asteraceae > Artemisia > Artemisia argyi. The sequence goes on along the minus strand of JARVZY010003670.1, from coordinate 2,964 downwards.
ATATTTATTATAATTTAAATACCAAAATATAATGGTATGTTAAGTTAGGGAAATCAAACTCTTGTTAGAAGTTTGATTAAAGATAACTATGACTTCTTTTCTTCCAAAAGTTATCAAGGTTAGGAAATTGAGTATGTAATAAATATACTCAATTAGACTCCTAGAAGATTAATAAGACATTATGAAATGTGATGAATTACATCAAGTCTTAAATTGGAGTTCTAAATTTGTTAAGCTACTTATGGGTAGGTTGTTAACAAACGAATGTCAGGAACTGTCAATGTGTATTTATAATGTCCTAAAAGAGAATGTTGGATTGTTGCTCTAATTGCTAAGTATTTTATTCTATATAATACTAAAGGCAAGTGGGAGTATTTTATCTTGAAAAGATAGAATTACAAGATACATAATCTTCTAAAACCACACTAGTTAAAATCATGATGAGGCTTAACATATAAATGATTAACCTCAAGATGATGGAATTCTCATTCATAGATCCACTTGGATATCTCAGATATTTAATTAATATGTTGACGATTATATGATGTAGTATTACCAAAATAATGAATTGGGTAAATTATTCATATTATGAATGTTGGAGATGCTGTTCATAAAGATATTCAAATTTTAAATTTGATTTATCTTTATTCTTAATGGTTAGAGAATGAAGATGAGTTTATTCAAAGATAAGTAACCCTAGAGGTTTAAATCTTTGTGTAGAAATCATATGGACAAAAATTGTACACATATCTTAATGCATGTCTTATGACAAGATTATTAGTCATACTTAAGCAATTAACTATGATTGAATACTCTTTCCTAAAACACATTAAAGATACAAAGATGATAATTGTCATACTTAAATTTCATGAATATGAAATTTGACAATGAAATATCAAAACTCTTTCTTGAATGATTACTTAAGCGAGGACGATAAGTAATCAAAGGAGTTTATGAATTCAAATGAATCTTTGGTAGTGTACAAAGTGCAATAATCCATGAATGGATAAATGCATGCATCTAGGAAATTGCTCTTATTTTTAATTATTATATCCATGAATTGGTTTATAATTGAAATAAGATGATTTCTAAGTATTCCTGAAAGCTAGTGGTAGTATTATGTTTGATTTACTAAATCATATATATTGTAGAGTAACATTCCATATAAGTAAAAGGTTAGACTTAATTTGGAATGAAACTTTACTTGAAAGATTTAGGAAATAAAACATACAACCTTGAAACTAAAGTTTATTATTAAACGAACAAGTGCGGTAAATAAAATTCTAAATAGAATATGATATATCATTTTGGAAGACTAAATGGATATACATATTTGTAAAGATCAAACATGAATAAAATCTAAGTTTGACTGAAGGATTTTCATGTGTATTATATTATTGTTGTATCATGCTTAAGTGTTTAATGATTTGACAATATTTGATATCCAATTAAAAGTTATTATATAACTTGTGTAATAGATATTCTAATGGAAAATGTTTGAAATTAGAATAATGATCCTCAACCTGGAATAGCTCCTAAACATTACACTATGGATATTAAGTTTACGAAAATTTTAAAAAGCATATTGTGTTTAATATACAATGATGCTGGTTTAATCAGTGTTGCAAAAATCGGCTGAGGCGGCCGATTAATCGGCGATTAATCGGCCTCGGCCTTGGAACTTGGAGGAAATTCCAAGGTAATCGGCCGATTAATCGGCCGAGGCGGCCGATTAATCGGGAAAAAATCTCAACTCGGCCCCCGACCGCCTCGGGACCGATTCACGATTTTTGCAACATTGGGTTTAATTGAGATGACACTCAATAACTAGTCATGAAGGATTTCATGAGAACTAGTTGTGCTCAACTAAGAGCATAGTTGCATTAAACATTAAAAGAATTAGAATACTTTAAACTTTAAAAGGTTTGAAAGTTTGATTGTCATAAGTTGGTGATTGAGGATATCACACCGTTTATGAAAAATTATGTGGCTATATCAAGATAGTTGGATTTACACATACAAGAATTTTAATTATTGAATTCTTGAAAGAAGTATTCTCAAAATTCGGATAGATCATAGTTAGATGAAATAATGCCTTGTCAACAAGTATGATTGTCATTACTTGAGGCATAATTGTCTTCAAGTTATTACTTAAGGAAAATTCATTAACTAGTATAATCATGCATTGATCTATTTTGGTATTTGGATAAAGGACATTAAGCAATTACTATTTATAATGAATTAAATTACTTAGTACGTTTGTTTTCATTAATAATATATTGTGTCCTATATTTGCATGTTTAAAATCCGTGAATAACTAATATTATTCTAAATTGTCCATTATCGATTAATGATATGGGAATATCATTAAACTAAGACAAATCTGAGTATTGGTTAAGAATATACTTGAAAGTATATTGATGCGTTGACATACCAATTTCACATGATATTCGATGAATTGAATATAGGAATTATCCCAACTACATGATTTTATTTTATGGATCATGTCAGTAAGTAAATCATGAATTTGTTATCCTTAGACTTGAGATACCAGATAAGAGTCATGGATGTAGTGCATTTTTGTGAAGCAATCTACCGCTCACCGTAACAGGGAGTTATAAGGGTTGTTTTCAGAAATGTTGCAAAGTCCATGGGTTATTCTTGTAGTCAAGAAAGAATTTGTTCCTTCAAATTTGTTTTGAATTTTTAATACTGATGGGCCCCTCGTAGGGTTGACAAGATGTTTGCGTGCTCACGCCCAAAGTCTATCTGGAATACGTTCAGATATTTTGGTAATCTTGCTCAATCATAAACAACGAGAAACATAATTGTTAATTAAAGAATGAATAAGATCCATATCTTTATTAACGTAGTATTAGAAACAAAAGGATGATTATAATGATGAATTATCAAAGGTTTTTCCAGGAAACCTACCTCGAGTTGATCTAGGGGCATTGGCGTGTT
>JARVZY010003669.1:2500-20000 GCA_030686995.1 Artemisia argyi | reverse complement strand
ATTAAATTAATATTAAAGATTAAAAAAGTAGTAAATTACTAAAAAAATGGATACATAAGAAAAATAAAAGAACAGATAAGAGGAAATACGCCCACCCCCTACCGATTTAATAACCTCTGCTACAAAGAAACTCATAAGACCAACTCCATTTGGCATTCCATCAATTATAATTCTATCAAAAAAATGAGTTAATTTGGCCAATTTTCGCATCCCCCCAATGAAGAATGTTCCATAAAAAGAATCTATGTAACCCCGATTATATGACCAATTCATATATAGCATTTTTTATTTTGTCATAAAAATTTCTCTTAGGACCCATTTTAACAAATGAATTAATTAAATCCAAATTTTGAAAAGATGAATAAACAGGTTTATATAAAAAAAATGCTATAAATATCCGAAAGAGGCTATACTAACTGAAAAAACTGCATCTTTACAAAATTCATACCATCTATGAATTGTTTGAATTTTTATGTAAAAGATTTATAGACGGGGTTAACCATTTTGTTAAAATATCCACATCTTGATTGAAAGGAATCCTAAGAATCCAACGAACAAGTAAATAGAAATTAATATAAGTATTGGGAATAACATAGTGTTATCTGATTCATAAGGATACAAAGAAGTCTTGGTATTGCCTAAATTAGGAATCGAAAGAAAAGGTTGGATCAGATTTCTTACATTGTCATCAATTTGATCTACTTTATTGAAAAAAAAGGAAGGACGGCCACTCTTGTTCATTTTTAATAAAGTTACCAAACGAAAGTTTTTGTTACTTATTTTGAACCCTCTTTACCCCATAGAGATATTGAATACAAGGGGGTATTCCTTTTTCCACTGTAATTTGAAAATGAACGTTTAAATGTCCTTCAAAAGTAAGTAAATAGATCCGACACATATAAAATGCGGTTAATCCCGCGGTAGACCAAGCTATTATTGCAAAAATAGGTGAATACAACCAACTATCATTAAGAATTTCATCTTTGGACCAAAAACAAGCAAGAGGTGGAATACCACAAGAGAAAGTGTACCTAATAAAAAAGAATTTTTAGTAATTGGTACATGTTTTGTTAAACCCCCCATAAGGACCATATTCTGACTTTTTTTTGGACAATATCCAACAAGAGTTTCCATTGAATGAATAACGGATCCCGACCCTAAGAACAATAACGCTTTTGAATAAGCATGAGTAATCAAATGAAATAAGGCACTGCGATAAGACCCCATACCTTAAAGCTAACATCATATAACCCAATTGAGACATTGTGGAATAGGCTAAACCCCTCTTAATGTCTTTTTGAGCAAGAGCTAAAGTAGCTCCTAAAAAAACCGTTATTATCCCTATCAAAGAGATAAAATTCATTATGTGGGGTATGACTATGAAAAGAGGCATAAGTCGAGCTACAAGAAATATTCCCGCTGCTACCATCGTAGCAGCATGTATAAGAGCTGAAATAGGAGTCGGCCCTTCCATTGCATCAGGTAACCATACATGAAGGGGAAATTGTGCAGATTTAGCAATAGCACCGGCAAATAATAGAACAGCGCACAAAGTAACAAATAAAAAATTGACCTCATTATTAGAAATCAAGTTATTAAATATTTGGAATAAATCACGAAATTCGAAACTCCCCGTTACCCAATAAAACCCTAAAATGCCTAATAATAAACCAAAATCGCCAACACGATTAGTTACAAACGCTTTTTGACAAGCCTTTGCTGGCAACAGGTCGTGTGAACCAAAATCCTATTAATAGATACGAACAACGATTCCAACTAATTCCCAAAAAATATAAATTTGTATCAAATTTGAACTAGTAACTAATCCCAACATGGAAGATACTGAAAAAACTCATATAAGCAAAAAATCTCAAATACCCGTGATCATGAGACATATAATTATCACTATAAATAAGACTAAAATTCCAACAGTAGTGATTAATATTGACATAATAGAAGTAAGTGGATCAATCAAGTATCCAAATTCTAAAGAAAAATCATTATTGATAATCCAAGACCATACATATTGATAGACAGAACTGCTATTTATTTGCTGAATAGACAGATTTATGGAAAAAAATCATGACTATACTTAACAATAAAACGCTCTGAAAAGCCCACATACGACGAAGACTTTTGTTGCCGTCGGAAAATAAGAAGTCCCAACCCTATTAACATAGGAACTGGAAGTGGAAGAAAGGTATTATCCACGCATATTGATATGTCTGTTCATAAAAAAGTTTTTTTTTCTTAATTAATTTTTTCCGATTCACCGGATCTTAGCTCTTTCGAAAAAGTAAATAAAAATAAGATATGCACTAACTTATTTAATAATTTATATTTATATTAGTATTTATTCTGAGTCTTTTCAAAATTGTTCAAATATGCAAAACAAGAAGTTACAATTGGTCAATGATATAACCAAGTGACATATAAAAACGAATACTTATAATAGGAAAGTAGGAAAATAAAAAATATTATTAATATTCATACAGCAAGTATAAAATTTTAGGCTAAAAAAGAGTACTTGATGCTAATATGAATTAGAGGATTAACTAAGGTCGTTGGTCTAATGAAATAAAACCTCTTGATTTTAGTTAGTTTATTTAAACTCATTAACTAATTCATTATGGGATTTATTGTTTTCCATTTCAATCAAAACAATTTATTAGGAATATTTGGAAAGTTTATAAGATTATACCTCTAAAATGAACTTTTTATCGAGCAAGGATAAAAAATGACTGAGATCCTTTTTTATCAAACTACATAACCTTTAACAGATTTTTTACTAGTATCATTCGAGTTTTAAAGTTTAGGTGTATTTTTTTTTTTCAAGTTTTACTAAAAAAAGACTCATTTAATAGGCAAAAGTTTACAAGGTATTTTATTACATTGTAAATAAAATATAGAATGACTAAAATAAAGGTATTTTAGGTTCTTTATTTCTTTTGATTTCTATCCCATAGCAAGATGAGATATAAATAACGAGAACTAAGAGTTCAAAACCAAAAATTTTTGGGTTTTACAAAGAGTGTATGGAATCAAAATTTTGTTATTTCGAGTCATTTTTTATTTTCACGGATCTTTGACGTATCTAGATTTCTATGAAGAGAATCTTTAGAAAAAAAAAGATAGATAATGAATATATGATAAGAAATAATAATTCGTTTTGAACAATAGATGTCTTTCACATCCAACTATAACAATGACTAACTTCTTCTTTTTAAATGGCAGTTCCAAAAAAACGTACTTCGATATCAAAAAAGCGTATTCGTAAAAATATTTGGAAAAGGAAAGGATATTGGGCGGCATTAAAAGCTTTGTCATTAGGGAAATCTCTTTCTACCGGGAATTCAAAAAGTTTTTTTTTGTACGACAAACAAATAAGTCCTAAAATATTGGAATAATTTGGAATGGATTTGACTAAAAAAATTGGATCAGTAATTAATATCTCAGTAATTTGTTAATTTAATATTAAAGTTAATATAAAATTAACAATTGGCAGTTCCTATTCTAATCAATATGAAATAGACTCTTAATCTTATAAAAAGAAGAAGTATTCTTCTTTCTAAATTCTAAAAATAAAAAATAAATATATATAAGATTTTTATTTGATTTTTTTAGTATATTTTCATTCAGATTTTGGTGGTGGGGAGTCTTCTTTTCCCCATCGACTTTTAAAAGAATAAATAATGAAAAATTTTATATTTATCAGGAAGGGCAGATAGAATATTTTTAGTTCAAATTAATTAATTGTTCAAACTAATCCATTCCGTGTTAAAGATTTTTGGATAACTTTCTGACTTCTTAATTTATTATATATACTATATTTTAATTTATTTTCCATATATATCCAATTTTCAGCCCAATGAAAAATCCAATAAAAGAACTTAATTGTTGAGATATTATTATATGTGCAAGTGGCAATTTGGAGTAATCCAAAATAGACATATTTTAGATTCATTGATAAAATTTAGTTTGTGTTTCAAATTGAATTTATTAAATCAGATAAACCAGAAATAATGACAATAAAAGAAAAAAGTTTTTGAGTCTATCGAAGAATTCTATCGTTGCAAGAGTCGTATTTTAGAATCGGCTAAACTACGTCAAAGCCCTAAAACCAGACACCTTAAAGAAACTACTGAACCTTTAAATTGACTTTTTTGAACTCTTTTTTTTTTATATCTTTACTAAAATTGAGTGAATTGACTTGTTCAATCTCGACGATGAATATAAATAGGTTATTATGAGTTCGAGCAAGCCGCTATGGTGAAATCGGTAGACACGCTGCTCTTAGGAAGCAGTGCTAGAGCATCTCGGTTCGAGTCCGAGTGGCGGCATGCCATCTTCTAAAAGATATCAAATAGATCCTATAATAAAATTAAATTAAATTCCCAATTTCTATTTCTTAATTAATACGGGGGGATCCCCCGTTTTTCATTTTTATGATATTTTCAACTTTAGAGCATATATTAACTCATATTTCCTTTTCTATTGTTTCAATTGTAATTACAATTCATTTGATAAGCTTATTGGGCAATCAAATTAGAAAACCATATTATTCCTCAGAAAAGGGGATGATAGCTACTTTTTTATGTCTAACAGGATTGTTAATAACTCGTTGGATTTATTCGGGCCATTTTCCACTAAGTGATTTATACGAATCCTTAATTTTTCTTCATGGAGTTTCTCCCTTATTCATATAGTTCCTTATCCTTATTTCAAAATAAGAAAAAATTATTTAACAACAATAACTGCCTCAAGTACTATTTTTACCCAAGGCTTTGCTACATCGGGTCCTTTTAAATGAAATACATAAACCCACAATATTAGTACCTGCTCTACAATCGGAATGGTTAATAATGCACGTAAGTATGATGATATTGAGCTATGCGGCTCTTCTTTGTGGATCATTATTATCAGTAGCACTTCTAGTCATTACATTTAGAAAACTTTTTTATAGTTCTAAAAGTAATAATTTATTAAAATTAAACGGGTCATTTTCTTTTGGTGAAATCCAATACAAGAATGAAAGAAACAATATTTTTCAAAAAAAATATTTTTTTCCTGTTAATAATTATTACAAGGCCCAATTGATTCAACAATTAGATTATTGGAGTTATCGTGTGATTAGCCTAGGATTCATCTTTTTAACCATAGGTATTCTTTCAGGAGCAGTATGGGCTAATGAAGCGTGGGGATCATATTGGAGTTGGGATCCAAAGGAAACTTGGGCGTTTATTACTTGGATCGTATTCGCAATTTATTTGCATACTCGAACAAATTAAAATTTGCAGGGGACAAATTCCGCAATTGTGGCGACTATAGGTTTCTTATAATTTGGATATGCTATTTTGGGGTCAATCTATTAGGAATAGGGCTACATAGTTATGGTGCATTTACGTTAACCTCTAGTTAAACTAAAGAAAAGTTACAAACAGAATACGGTATATATAAAATTGCGTCAACCGGCCGAGAACCATGTGAATCAAGTAGTGTAGTGATTCACGCGGTTCTCGCAAAAGACCAAGCGGATTGGGCGAAAATTCAAATTCATATTTTGTTTTTACTTTATTTAAAATTTAAGAAAATAAAAATACTTTTATTTTTCTTTAAAAAAACTATCTATAAAAATAATTAGATAGAATACCTTCAACCTTGTCAACTGATAGTGAAAGAACAAAATCGGGATACATACCAATACCTATTACAGGTAGAAAAATGGAGATGGAAACAAATAACTCGCGCGGTCCAGAATCAAAAACATAAGAGTTTGGAGTATTAAATAACTTGTATCCATAGAACATCTGGCGTGACATAGATAATAAATAAATAGGAGTTAATATCTTCCAATTGCCATTACAAAAGTGATGGCAATTTTGGGCATTAAAAGATATTTTTGGCTAGTAATTATTCCTAAAAAGACTATAACTTCTGCAACAAAACCACTCATACCCGGTAATGCAAGGGAAGCCATGGAAAAGCTACTGAACATCGTAAATATTTTGGCATGGGGATAGCTACTCCGCCCATTTCATCGAGATAAACAAGACGTATTCTATCATAACTCGTTCCTGCCAAGAAAAAAAAGTGCAGCACCAATAAATCCATGAGAGATTATTTGTAAAATAGCTCCATTGAGTCCCGTATCGGTTATAGAAGCAATTCCTATAAGTATAAAACCCATATGAGATACCGAGGAATAGGCTATTCTTTTTTTTAATTACGTTGGCCGGGAGATGTTGAAGCTGCATAGATTATTTGTATTGTACCTACTATCATCAACCAAGGAGAAAATATAGAATGAGCGTGTGGTAATAATTCCATATTAATCCGAATCAATCCATACGCTCCCATTTTTAATAAAATTCCGGCTAGAAGCATACAAGTACTGTAATGTGCCTCTCCGTGGGTATCTGTAACCATGTATGTAGGGGTAGAATCGGTAATTTGACAGCAAAAGCGATAAAAAATCCAATATAGAATATTATTTCCAAAGCCACAGGATACGACTGATTAACTGATGTTTCAAAATTTAATGTTGGTTCATTAGAACCATATAAACCGATACCCAGAACTCCCATTAAGAGAAAAATGGAACCCCCCGCCGTGTACAAAATAAATTTTGTGGCTGAATAGAGACGTTTCTTTCCTCCCCACATGGATAGAAGTAGATAAACCGGAATTAATTCTAATTCCCACATGATAAAAAAAAGTAAAAGGTCCCGAGAAGAAAATGATCCTATTTGACCGCTGTACATTGCTAACATCAAGAAATGGAATAATCGAGAATCCCGAGTAACAGGCCAGGCCGCTAAGGTAGCTAAAGTAGTGATAAATCCTGTTAATAAAACGGGTCCTATAGACAGTCCATCTATTCCTAATTTCCAACGGAAATCAAAAAAATTGATCCATTTATAGTCGTCTACTAGTTGGATTAATGGATCGTCCAATTGGAAATGATAACAGAATACATAGGTTGTTAGAAGAAGTTCTAACATGCATATACATATAGTATACCACCTAATTACCCTATTTCCTTTATGGGGAAGAAAGAAAATTAAGGAACCCGCAAATATTGGTAAAACTACAATTATTGTTAACCAAGGAAATTTGTTCGTGGTAAAGACAAGATACGCTTGGACCAGAAAAACATGTGCCAAAAATATCTTATTTTTGGGCACATGTTTTGGCGGTAAAAAAAAATGGACTCAAGGAGAGGTTTCTGTAACGTATTAATAAGCTATACCCATACTGCGGGTTGTTTCATGCCATAAATAAACCCGAACACTCAAGAAATCCGTTGGGCAGGCGGATTCGCATCTCTTACAGCCGACACAATCCTCTGTTCTTGGAGCGGAAGCTATTTGTTTGGCTTTACATCCGTCCCAAGGTATCATTTCTAATACATCCGTTAGGACAGGCTCGGACACATTGAGTACACCCAATACATGTATCATAATCTTTACTGAATGCGACATTGGATCGATATTTTTGAACGTGATAAAGTTTCAATCTAGTAAATTGATAAATGAATTATATATTTAAATACTAATACTAGATGAATCGATGAGTTACTCCGGTTTTTTTCTGGATTGACAGTGCCAAACTACTTTGATTTCTTATCTTTGTGATAACATGATCATACCTTACGTGGCACACATGCTAATTTTTATTGATTTATGAAAATTCTAATTTTATTTAATAGGATAATATTACTTATTCAACAAATTAGATTGATTTATACGAGTTGATTTTCTGTTACGATAAATTGATGAAACAATGGCGAGTCCAATAGCGGCTTCAGCAGCTGCAATAGCTATAACAAAAATAGAAAAAAATGCTCCTTTAATTGACGACTATCAAAAAAATCAGAAAATGTTACAAAATTGAGATTAACCGCATTTAATATAAGTTCAAGACACATAAGAGCCCTAACCATATTTCTACTTGTAATCAATCCATATAGACCGACAGAAAATAAATAGGCACTCAAAACAAGTACATGTTCGAGCATCATTAACCAACTCCTCATCAATCTCGATTCATTTCAATATGAACAACAATTTAACCAATTGGATTGACTAGAAAAATGAAATAAAGGAATATATTGGGAATAGATCAAACTAATAAAGACTTTCTCTTTTATATCCAAAGTCAAATAGAAAAAGGAAATGCATCTGATAGCTCATAACAAGGGTTTTCCGGTTCTAAAGAGTTATTATTGACGAGCTACAGCAATTGCGCCGATTAACGCAACTAAAAGAATTAGTGAAATAAATTCAAACGGAATAAAAAATCTGTTGATAAATGAATCCCAATTTGTTGACTATTACTTATCAGATCTTGCTCTATAATCTGGCTTGCTTTTGTAGTCCAAATAATCCCGTACCATGACGTATCTGGAATAGTAGTAATTAGTGAAAAAAAAATACTTGTGCAGACCACGGAAGTTACTCCATCTCCCACGGTCCAAAGGCGGAAATCTTGGAATATTCTGAACCATTTATGAACATCACAGCAAAAATGATTAAAACATTTATGGCTCCTACGTAAATAAGGAGCTGCGCGGCAGCTACAAAATGCGAGTTGATAGAATATAGAATAAAGATATACAAACAAAAACAAATCCCAATGAAAAGGCAGAATAAATGGGATTGGGAAGTAATACTACTCCCAGACCCCCTAATATAAGACCCAATCCCAGAAAGACTAAAAGAAAATCATGTATTAGTCCAGGTAAATCCATTATATATAAATAAGAGATAAATAAATCAAAATCTTTCATAACTTTATTGACACCCGGTCAGGAAAAAAGAGGGAAATCTACTTTTTTATAATAGATCTTAATTATTATTAAATTAAAAATTCCATTTTCATGGATATGGATTGATGTAGATATAGTTATTGGCCTAATCTCTCGAAAGAGTAATTTAAATCTATATATTTGCAAATCCTCAATATAGTCATAGAAATTTAATATAAATTAAAACATGATTCTCGTCTCCCTAATCAATATAATCAATATAATTATGAATATATTAATAAAAATTCTAGTTATTCACCAAATAAAAAGCCTCATTCTTTTAGATCAAAATGAGTTATTAAGTTTTTATTTCAGGCAAATTTAAAATTGTTCGAATTGTGTAATCGTCAATTACTGACATTGTAACCGACCCAAAGCAATTTGATTATAATTCAATTCGTGACGATCATAAGTAGAAAGTTCATATTCTTCAGTCATTGATAAACAATTTGTTGGACAATACTCAACGCAATTACCACAAAATATACATACTCCAAAATCAATACTGTAATTAAGCAATCGTTTCTTTCTAATATCAGTTTCCAATTTCCAATCAACAACGGGCAGATCTATAGGACATACGCGAACACATACTTCACAAGCAATGCATTTATCAAATTCAAAGTGGATTCGGCCGCGGAACGCTCGGATGTAATCAATTTTTCATAGGGGTATTGAATAGTTACAGGTAAACGATTCGCGTGTGATAAGGTAATCATAAAACCTTGACCAATATACCTTGCGGCTCGTACTGTTTGTTGGCCATAATTCATGAACTCAGTTACCATAGGAACATATCGTGAATATCTATAAAAAATAGGATACTTGTTTCTTTCTCTTGTTTGGGACAAGTCATGAATATAGAAGTATTTTTACAGTGAAAGAAGTTGGGAAGAAGTTGTTAATATTAGATTACCTAGAGAAATAGGTAAAAGAAATTTCCATCCAAGATTTAATAATTGGTCCATTCTCAGCCTCGGTAAAGTCCATCTTGTTGCGATAGGAATGAACAAGAACAAATAAGTTTTAGCTAATGTAATAAAGATACCAATTATTGTTCCAAAGACTCTACCCCTTTTAGTAATTTCAAAAAGCTCGGGAACAAATATGTATGGAATAGAAAGATTCCAAACCCCCCAAGTAAAGAACTGTTACGAATAATGAAGAAACTAGTAGATTTAAATATGAAGCAACGTAAAATAAACCAAATTTGATACCGGAATATTCGGTTTGATAACCTGCTACTAATTCTTCTTCTGCTTCTGGTAAATCAAAAGGTAATCGTTCACACTCTGCTAGGGAAGAATTAGAAAAACTAGAAATCCTATAGGTTGACGCCACAAATTCCATCCCCAAAAAACAATATTTTGACTGCGCTTCCACTATATCAACGGTACTTGAACTGTTAGATAATCATAGTGGATGATAACATCACTGTTCCCACCCCTATTGCAGAACCGTACATGAGATTTTCACCTCATACGGCTCCTCAAAGGTCACAAATAAATCTAAGGACCCGTCCTTATTTATTTTCTTGATATGTTTGTAGGATAAATAGAGATAAAATGAAATCTATTGTAAGGTCCCCATTAGACACTGGAATTCTGTCTGCTATATTTATTTATACTATAATAAAATAAATTATACTATAATAAAATAAAGTGGCTTCTGAATTCATCTTCTCTTTTAATAATTTAATCTTTGTTGAGTAATAACTTAATCCTTGAATAAAATCTTTCTTGTAACAATATCTATAGATATTTCAACCTAACGTTTTCAATTACGAATCCATTAGACCTTGCATTAGTTCATGAATCATGACAAGAATTCTATCTCTATATAGAGAAGAAAAAAGATATTTTTTTTTTTAGCGCATTCAGTCTTTCGATTTTTTTCGTTCCTATTCTCCTTTCTCAAAAAAAGGGGACCTTAAACAAAGTTAAAGGATTACTTCGTTCTTGATAGTTATTTACTTAATCGGTGAATAGAAGTATACTCTGGATCGGAATCGTGGGAAGTACTCCTTGATCATTTCTACCAATTTAAAGCCCCAATTATAATTCTTTTATACACAGAATACACTTACATAATCTCTATTACGAATCCTTTGTGTACCTTAGTGTTCCTAGCTATCCACTTATTTTATCAATCCACTTTTGGGTAATACATATGCTAATAGATAGTAAAAACCTCATAAAGTAGATCTTTTGAACCCGCTTCAAGTCATCATGATTAATCAATCAATCTTGGGGTAAACAGTCTCTAATACTTAATGTTTACTTTTATTAACTCTTGTACATAGGAATGAGATTCAATCTTTTACTGCAAATTTATAAGCCGTTTCTTTCACTCATTCACTCATATAACTATCTGGTTTCCTTCATCAACCCCCGAATAATGAATAAAAAACGAAAATATATATTCAACTCATGACATTTCCTTCCTAGAAAGAAAAAGTAGGGTCAAATTTATGTCTTAACGAATCACACGTAGAGATATTGATAACACACATAGAGTTAATGGTATTTCATAACTAATTGATTGAGCAGCAGCTCGTAGACCACCTAAAAAAGAATATTTATTATTGGAGCCATATCCTGACATAAGAAGGCCGACAGGAGCTATACTTGAAATAGCAATCCATAAAAAAACACCGATACTGAGATCGGCTAAAACAAGATGATCCCCAAAAGGAATTACTAAATAACTTAATAAAACGGATATTACTGCTATAGACGGTCCAATACTGAATAAACGAGTATCTCCTCTAGATGGAAGAAGATTCTCTTTGAAAAGTAATTTGGTACCATCTGCTAGAGCTTGAAGAATTCCCAAAGGTCCTGCGTATTCAGGACCAATACGTTGTTGTATACCTGCAGATATTTCTCTTTCTAACCAAACAATTACTAGTACACCTATTGTGATTCCTAATACAGGAGTAAAAATAGGGATAAGCATCCATATGATCCCATAGACCTCTTTTAAGGATTCCAATCTAGAAAAAGAATTGATAGCTTGTACTTCTGTTGTATCCATTATCATTTTAACGATCAACTTCTCCCATAATGATATCTATACTACCTAGTATCGTCATAATATCAGCCAATTTCATCCTTTTAACTAACTGAGGAAGAATTTGCAAATTAATAAATCCTGGCGGTCTAATTTTATATCGCCAAGGAAAAACACCCTTATCTCCTATCAGAAAAATTCCCAATTCTCCCTTTGGTGCTTCAACTCTCACATAAAGTTCTTGCTTCGACAATTCAAAAGTCGGAGAAGGTTTTTTACTAATGAATCGATAATCAAAGTCATTCCATACAGTATCTTTTGCTCTATCAAAACGGCGTATTTCTAAATTTTCATAGGGCCCTCCCGGAATTCCTTCTAGCGCCTGTTGAATAATTTTTATGGATTCCGTCATTTCACTGATTCGTACTAAATAACGAGCTAATGAATCCCCCTCTTTTTGCCATTGGACTTCCCAATCAAATTCGTCGTAACACTCATAATGATCAACTTTACGAAGATCCCATTGTATTCCGGAAGCTCGTAGCATAGGTCCCGACAAACCCCAATTTATTGCTTCCTCTCCACCAATAATGCCTACTCCTTCAACTCGTTCTAAAAAAATGGGATTCCGTGTAATAAGCTTTTGATATTCGGCAATTCCTGTTAAAAAGTAATCGCAAAAATCCAAACATTTATCTATCCAGCCATGAGGTAAATCAGCAGCGACTCCTCCAATACGAAAAAAATTGTGCATCATTCGCATACCGGTGGCAGCTTCGAATAGGTCATATATCAATTCTCTTTCTCGAAAAATATAGAAGAAAGGAGTCTGTGCCCCAATATCTGCCATAAAAGGGCCAAGCCATAACAAATGTGAAGCTATACGACTTAACTCCAACATAATGACTCTGATATAACTGGCCCTTTTAGGGACTTGAATATTCCCTAATTGCTCTGGTGCATTTACAGTTATTGCTTCTGTGAACATAGTAGCTAAATAATCCCAACGTGTTACATAAGGCAAATATTGTATAATTGTTCGATTTTCCGCAATTTTTTCCATACCTCTGTGTAAATAACCCAATATTGGTTCACAGTCAATAACATCTTCACCATCTAGAGTAACAATGAGTCGAAGAACACCATGCATTGATGGGTGGTGAGGTCCCATATTGACTATCATGAGGTCTTTTCTTGTAGCTGGTACAGTCATAGGTTTTTCCTGATTCATTCTTCCATGAATTGCTGAAAGCGAAAAGAAGTTCATCAAACTTTAAGCGAATAATTCAAACTAACTCTTCAAATTAACGAGTTTTTCTCTCTCGAATATCCAACTGTCCTATTAATTCTTTATAACGTGCTCTGTTTTTTTTTGACAAATAAGCCAGCAGCCGTTGACGTTTTCCCAGAATTTTCCGCAGACCTCTCTGAGATAAATAGTCTTTTTTGTGTAATTCCAAATGTGAGGTAAGTCTCCGTATCTTGTTGGTGAAACTTACTACTTGAAATTCAACGGATCCGCTATTTTCTTTGTTTTCTTCTTGTTCTTGCAAAATAATTGAAATAAATGAATTTTTTACCATAAAAGAATTTCACACTCCCCTTTTTACAGATAGTTATTTTATTGGATCAGTAATAATAGTAATAATAATGTAAGAAATTTTAATGTAGTATACACAATAATCAAAAATTTTTTATAGATTCCTGTTTTTTTCAATGAACATTAATGAATCCTTTTTTGGAGTTCATTTGTATAGTCATACAAAAAGAGGATACCAAATCGTTTAGTACGAAGATTCTGTTGATTAATTTATAGCTTTAATTTTTACGCCATTTACTTATCCTAGAGGGGGATGTAAGACAGCGCATATGAGCATCGGGTTGTTTGCATATAACATGGATATTTACAGATCACGGACAGAAAAACAAAAATGAAAAATCTGATTGATAGAACAACATAATATATAGAAAACTCAAAAATTTAAATCAGGGGTACATATATATCCTTAACATACTCAAGCGGCTCCCATTATTGGTATCAAACCAATAGCGATTCATACAAGCTAAATCTTCTAATCGATAATTAGGCCAAAAAAATAACTTGAATTTAATTAATTCATTTTTTTTTCGGTCGAAATTTTTACTTTCATCCAAAAATTGACTCCAATTTTTTATCTTGTTCTCCTTGGAAAATGTTTTATTTCTATGCGCACCATTCTGATTCTTTAAATTCAAATTGAAAGAAATTAGAATTCGCAATTCTCTACGACGTCTAGATGATAAAATTTTTTCAGGAACAAGCAAATCATAATTATTTTTGTCTTTATTTAGAGTTTTCCTTTTATGTCTTGGAATGGATTCATCAAAATTATTCTTAGCAACATTTTTGGGGTTTCGGTATCTTTGATTACTTTGGTGCTTACTTTTATGAACCAATGAAATACCTATGATTTGATACATAAAAAACTGTCCGTCATTTTTTACAGATAGACGGGTAGGTTCCATAATTAATATTCCCTTTTTCGTTAATTGTGTAAGATTTAAACGCCTTCTCATTATATCCAGATTCATTTCTTTCCTTTGAATATAGGATATAGTAATTTTTCTTACATTTATGAGGCTAAGCAGGAGACCATATATCTGGATATTATTCATCATTTTTTGATTCAATTGATTCAAACGTCCAGTCCATCTTAATTGAAAAGGAAAATCTCCTTTAAGCAATACTTTTAGTTTTTCGATCGATTCTAAAAAATATTCTTCAATATTGTTTTGATTCTTTAATTCAAAATATTGTTTTGAATTTGATGGTCTAAAATTTAAAAAATATTCATTCGCCTCTTGTTTTCCTTTGATATTTGGATTTTCACTAAAATTTGGATTGATATTCAAATTAAAAAGAAGTAAGTTGCTTGGGATAAACCAAGGTTTCTCTTTATATTTATGATAAAGTATTAAAAACTCTGGAAATAAAAAAACTTTCGGATTCGATATGAGGTGATTTAAGATTAAGAATTTTTCATTCATTCCCATCCAATCAAAAGACACCCCCATCCAATCAAAAAAGACCTTTTTATAATTGATTTCGGAATTTGATTTAATTGGAAGATAAAAAAGACCATTATTATGAGAATTCTCCGTTATTTGGTCCTTATTAGGTTCAACCTGAATATTTGTATTAAATTTCCAACCCAAATATTTTCTATCTGTATTTTTTTCCATATATATAATATCACTTTTTTCTAGATAATTCTTGATAGGAATATTATTGAGTATGTTAAAAAAAGTTTCTTTATTTTTGGTGGAATTTTCTTGCTTCTTTATTGTTTCTAATGATGATCTATAAATATCAGACTTATTCTTAGTTTCAGAATTCATATATTTATATGAGAAAAGATCATATCTATAGTTTTTTTGAAAATTCTCCTCTTTATTTGGTAATAAATATACTTTCCAATTTTGTTTTTTTTTGTAATCCAATAATGGGTCTTTTTCATAGGAATACCTTTTCTTTAAATCATCATTTTGAGACATTTGAGACATATGGCATTGATTTATTTGATTTCGCCATTTTTGTGGGACTAATGTAGACCATGTAATCTGAGATAAATCATATTGATAATGACTTCTTAACCAGTTTTTCCATGGATTCTTTTCATAATTTGAAAGTTTGTTATGTCTTACTTTGGAATCAAATATTCCTTGTGTTCCAAAAAAATCCTTTATTTCATTCTTAAGAAAAAAAGATGGTCCATTATATTGAAGAATAGATCTTAACTTATTGAAGTTAATAACTTGGGTTTGTGATAATTTAAAAAATACATATTTTTGTGACAAGTAAGATAAATCAAAAAAAATATGTGGCTTCTGCTTACTATTTCTAAGATTATCAAAAGCCTTTTTTATAGTCATAGGCGAAATGAAGTCAATTTTATTTTGTTTTTTTTTATTAATTCTTTCTTTATCTTTATTTATTTCATTATTGTCAATGTATTTTTCAAGAATTTTTTTTGTTGATTCCATAAAAAGTTGTAGAGAAATTCTGCGCATATTAATTATACATAAAAAGATATCTACGTATATTTTTTCAATGCAAAATTGAAATATTAATTCAATATTTTTTCTTTTTAATATTTTCCAAATTTTTGGGGGTGATTCTCGATTAGTCTTTTTATTTTTTTTCATTATTTCTATTTGATTTCTGATTGTGTTTCTTCTATCAATTCTATGTTTAATCTCTTCTTTTGCCTGTGAATAATCTCTAGATTTATTTTGACTAAATGATTCATGAATTATCTGAGTGCTGATTATCGAATCCTTTTCTGTTTGAGTTTCACTTGATTCATATATTTCTCTCGGTATAAATAATGGAATTTTCTTTCCTTTTAAAAGTATTTGTTTTAAAAAGAAAAATGCTTTTTCTTGTTGCTTTGTTATTTTTTTTAAAACTCTTTGAACTCTAAAATTAAAATTTCTTATTTCGACTTTGTAGTCTATATCTTTAAAAACGGGTTCAAAAAAGGAAGGTGTTTTTCGAGGAGGACCAAAAGGATATTCTGTTTCCATTCCCAAAACTGTTAAAAAACAAGAATCAAAATCATCTTGTTGCTTTCGATCTCTATCAGAGAGTCGTAGCTTAGATCCGTGCCACGGTTTCAAATGAAAAGGATATAAGATTTTGATCTGAAAACCTTCTATTAACCAATTTTTAGGAAATTCTGTTTTGGAGAATTGAAGACCATTATAGCTGCACTTTAAATAAATTTCTCTATTCCAATCTTGGAAATCCTCATACCATTCCGGAGATTGCCGTAATAAAATACGGCCAATATTCTTAGCTATTATCAATAAGGGTAATTTAATATACCTTCTAAAAATTGATTGTGCTAGTAACAGAATACTTCTTGTTTTTTGTGCATATGGAATGTTTTCCCAGAATTCCATTGCGTCTTCCTGGTTGTTTTTTTTTATTTGGAATTGTTGATCTAAAATTTCAAATTCTGACTTTTTACCCAACCAATCTCTAATATTAAAAAAAAGCTTCATTAGGTCGGATATAGGAAAAGGAATAGGAAAAGGAAAATCTTCCTATTTTTTCCAAAAAAAGAGGGGAATGGGGATTTCCTTGAGACGGTCCCCAAATAACCATTTTACGCCTTTGAATGCGCATAGATCCTTTGATTACGGCTCGACGAAAATCTGGTTCTTCCAAATAACTTATAAAACCCGAATCTCTATTAAATTTTGTATAAAGATTATAAGTCTTGAAATTAGATTTCTTAAAACTTCGGTTGGAACGAGTTAAAAAGCTATACGTTTAAAATTTTCTTGTTCGAAGCTGGTGATCCAGCCCTTGCATTATGCCTTGTTCTTTTCGTCGTTTTTTAAACATTTGTTCCAACTCGTTGATTAATTTGTTATGACCATCGAGGTGGTTTTTTACCTATTTCATTTATGTTTATTCCAATAGATTTTTTTTCGCGCTTAGGATTAGTTAGAATTGCGTTCAATGAAAACTTTAACCTATTATTTGAATCAATTTTTACTTGTTTTTTTTCTGATATTTCTATTTTCTGTTCAGATTCTGGAAAAGTAGGATAAGGAAGAAGGATATCGTGAATTTTATTTATTTCAGAAGGTTCTGTGCAATTTTCTATCGAGTTCTCTTTTCTGATTGAAGAT
>JARVZY010003668.1:0-27718 GCA_030686995.1 Artemisia argyi | reverse complement strand
AACTGGGATTGTCGTCTAGCGTATAATGGTGTACAAGAAAAATTACCTCGTATCTAATTATCCACATGGGTTGGTATAATATTAATTATGGGATGAATTGGAACTTATTGTACATGACGTGGGCTCAATACTGGAAGTTAAGTGATCATGATAATTTATTCAAGTTATTAATGGGTCTATTGTTTATTGATTCTTTAAACCTTGTACTGAGATGTCAATGTATTAAATTGGTCGAGGTGTTTATTTTATCATGGTTCGGCCTTGGATTGGTGATGATTGCGTTGGTCAAATTTTATTCTTCAAGTATTAATGGGTCGGTGAAATTTGATAATCTGTTGTCTTGCGTTTGTGGGACTATCGTATCATTGGTGGATTCATTAACTTTTACCTCGTACTACAAACTCAAGTGGATGAGTGGTAATTAATTGATTTAATGACTTTGTACTGATTTGATTGTGGGTCAGCATTAAATAAAGGAAGTGGTGCTGTTATTGATTTTTACTACTGATGTGCTTAAAGGTAATATGTTTATATTGCTGGATTTGGTACTAGTTCATTGAGAATTGTTGTTGCCAGTGTAAGATTGTGCTGCTGCTACAAATTTTTATTCTACTGCTACGCTAGAATTTTTCAACTGCTAGCTTTGATTGTTTCTACTGCTCGTTGTATTATTCTGTTGCTGCGCATCTGATCATTGAAATCAAGTTTCTACTGTCGTTGAAGAGTAGTTTTGTGTTGACATTAAAGGTTACTTGAAAGCTTTGATTTATCAAAGATTTATTTGTTAAGGGGAAGAAGCTTCAAGTTCGGTTTGACTTGGTTGATTAATTGGTTTATGGAGATTAGTTTACACACACATTGGTTATATTGGTTCACACACACGGGAAGAAGTTTGGTTATTTTGTTCTTAAAGGTTTAATGGTTCGCATTTATTTATTCTTATTGGTGCAGAGAATTATTTGTTGCTTATTTGACGATGAATTGGAATTTTTCAATGCTGTGTTTTATCATACCTTTTAGCAGGAGGTAACTTGTTCGTTCGTTCAGGTGACTACGAATTGACAATCACTTGAAGGAGTTACATTATTGTGCTCAGTGATTATTGTTAAGGGATTGCGATCTCCCTATATGTTTGAAGTCAGTTTTATTACAAGAGATAAGACACGAGGTTGGTTTATTCTACTTCAGCATCAAAGTGGTAATGGTTAGTTTTCTTCATCATTACATAAAGCTTACAGAATTGCAGATTCAACAAATGGTTAACATATAGGTTTCAGGGGAAGCTTATTGTTAAAATGGTTAACCATTTATATGCTACATTGAGGTGAAGGTTTTTATAACTACTCGTTGGTATTTTTACTGAAGATTTGGGATTTTTCTGTCTTGAGTTCATTTATAAAAGAAAGCATTTTGGTGTACGTTCATGGAGGGCAATTCAATACATTGGAAGACTAGATTTGAAGTATGGTATTGGTTCGTGGTTATGAAGATCAAGGTTGCTTACTTTTGTCCCCTAATTGATGATGACAGAAAGGGGAAGAATATTTAAATAGAAGATTGCAACTTTTAGAGCCTTGGTGATATAGCATGGTGTAAGGGGAAGTCACATGTTTCATGACATATTAACTTCAGGGGAAGTTCACGCTTATTAGTTTTGTCAATATCAACTAGGGGAAGATTGTTGGGATTTATATTTGAGTTGATATGACAAAATACATGAAAGATGAAGGACTAAAGAAGACAAAGGAACTTTATATGCAAGAAAAAGATTACTACGGATCTTTTTATTATTTAGAAATATTCTTTGTAACCCTAGTATCTCTAGTATATAAAGAGATACAGGGATTGATTATTTGTGTGCACAGAAAAAGATGTAGACTTCTAAGAAAAGTGTGTGTGTGTGTGTGTGTGTGTCTAGGCGTCAAGTTCCTACAATGGACGCCTAGGGTTTGTAAGTTGGTAGTTGTTAGAGATGATGACGAAGAAACCTTATTTCAATAATAATGATGTTTGTTTATTCCACTGCGTATCATGTTATTAATCATTGTTATTGTTTAACCCTAGTGCTCAAAACGATCCACGGAGTCTATAAAGAGATACAAGGATTGATTATTTGTGTTCACAGAAAAAGATGTAGACGTCTAAGAAAAGTGTGTGTGTATGTCTAGGCGTCAAGTTTCTACAATGGACGCCTAGGGTTTGTAAGTTGGTAGTTGTTAGAGATGATGACGAAGAAACCTTGTTTCAATAATAATGATGTTTGTTTATTCCGCTGCGTATCATGTTATTAATCATTGTTATTGTTTAACCCTAGTGCTCAGAACGATCCACGGAGTCTAACAAACTCCACAGTCTTCATGTTAGCAGAAAGAGAATATCCACTTAGAGCTGGAGTTTTGAATGTGTTGATTACTACAAGGCTCAGATGTGCAGAAAGAACTGAAGTGGTGAATGATCTGGTTCAAAGAATCTACAGCCAGAATAGAAGATAATGTGTTTGGAAGAATCCCCCCATCATCAGAGAAAATTATTGATTTGCACAGAAATCATAAGTTTAGGGGAGGATTGTTAGGAATAATGCTAACAGTTACCACTGATAAGCTTGGCAAAAGACACTGCTGAAGAATGCACTAGCAGTGGAAACACCATTACCACTGCTAGTACATATTGTTACCGCTACTTATTAGATAAATGTTATGTAACTGTGCATTAGATAAATATAGAAAAGATCTCATGTATATTCTATTTAGTTATGCTTATACTTATCTTGTAAAGGACTCCTTGTGTCCTATTAAAGGAGGTCCTAGGGTTAGGTTTGATATACGTATCAATAGCAAAAGCTTCAAGGTGTAACCCTAGTGATAACCAAGATCACTCGTATTATTATCAATAATATTGAAGCTACAAGTTTTGTTAAACACTGTGTTCTTACTGTTCTATTCATAAACAAATTATACACATCACTCAAACAAATCTTCTAAGTACTTTGTGGTAAATTCCGCGTGCTACAAAGTATATACTCAAAGTATCTATCTAACACAAGGCGTGTGTTTAGATTCTCATCATAAAGGATTTTTAAAATTATTATAGGTTTTAAACTCTTAGTAGCCTCTTACTCTGACCGAGTCAAATGTGGTCAGAGACTTTGATCAAAAAATGTTTTTGTTTTATCACTATCATTACATTGTGTTCTAACGTTGAGTAAATGGGGAAAGAAAATGAAAGTGGTTTTGTTATGTTTTCAAGTTTTTGTTAGAAAGTAAAGTGAAAGTAAAGGAGTTAAAGTGGGAAGATTTTGCATAGAAAAATTTCACCCTATTTTTGGAGTGAAAGTCAACTTTACTTTCTCTTCATTTCTTCACTTTTTTTATTATTATTTATTTATTTATTTTTTTGTACTTTACTACTACTTTCTCTTTATTTTTTTTCTTGAGAACATAATGTAAAAGGCGGTAAGAGGCAATTTGCTCATTAAGAGCCAGTAAAAGGCTAAAAACAGTGAGTTTGGTTCACAGAATGTTTTTGAAGGAATTGTAATCTTTAGAAGGAATTGTAATTTTAATGAATTGTAATTCAAAAAATTGGAATGTGTTGTAATTTTAATGTGTTGGAATTGTAATTGATGAAATCTGTCATTGTGTTTGGTTGACTCGCAACGTAATGTAATTCAGAAAAACATTAATAATAATAATAATAATAATAATAATAATAATAATAATAATAATAATAATAATAATAATAATAACAATAATAATAATAATAAGGTTTTCCCTGGCGATATTTTTGGAGATCATGTTGTATCGTGCGCAGGGTTAGTTGGTATTAAACATCGGCACAATGTTGTGCGTGATGTTCTTGTTGATATTTGTTCTAGGTCTGGAGTTTCAGTTCGTAAGGAGGTGGATATTGGGCTTCGTGGAGAGAGGGACAAAACCTTACGTCCGGCTGATATGTTACTTTACTCTTGGGATAGTGGCCGTGATGTTTGTGTTGATCTTACAGGATCGTCACCTTTGACACGTTCGTGTATGGCTGATTTTAATGTGTTGGAATTGTAATTGATGAAATCTGTCATTGTGTTTGGTTGACTCGCAACGTAATGTAATTCAGAAAAACATTAATAATAATAATAATAATAATAATAATAATAATAATAATAATAATAATAATAATAATAATAATAATAATAATAATAATAATAATAATAATAATAATAAGGTTTTCCCTGGCGATATTTTTGGAGATCATGCTGTATCGTGCGCAGGGTTAGTTGGTATTAAACATCGGCACAATGTTGTGCGTGATGTTCTTGTTGATATTTGTTCTAGGTCTGGAGTTTCAGTTCGTAAGGAGGTGGATATTGGGCTTCGTGGAGAGAGGGACAAAACCTTACGTCCGGCTGATATGTTACTTTACTCTTGGGATAGTGGCCGTGATATTTGTGTTGATCTTACAGGATCGTCACCTTTGACACGTTCGTGTATGGCTGATTTTATGCCTGGTCGGGCGGTTATTGAAGCCGCACAACGTAAACGTGTCAAGTATGCAGTTAAATGCGCTGATATCAGATATGGGTTCCTTCCCTTTTCATTCTCTTCTTTTGGAGAACTTGAAAAGGATGCAGTGACCTTATTAAAGCGCATTAGACGATTCTCTATGACCCAGGACATTGGAGCACGTGCGGCTCCACATATTTTTAGTAGGATTGGTTTTGCTGTAGCTAGAGGTGTGGGGGCCCAGTTAGTATCTCGGCTCCCTCTAATTTCTTGTAAAATCCTATTTGTTTTTCAATAAAGTGATGTTATAATAATAATAATAATAATAATAATAATAATAATAATAATAATAATAATAATAATAATAATAATAATAATAAATTAATTATAATGTTATAATAATAATAATAATAATAATAATAATAATAATAATAATAAGTAATTGATATTTTTAATATAGTAATAATAATAATAATTAATAATTAATAACTAATAATTAATAATAATAATAATAATAACAATGATAATAATGATAATAATAATAATAATAATAATAATAATAATAATAATAATAAATTATTATTATTATAATTATTTTTTATTTTTTAAAATAATAACAACGAAAGATAAATAATGGTATTTAACTTTTAAAAATCTGAATTACAACGTAATTCAAAATATTCCATCAAGTTTGCTATGTAATCTGTATTACATCACTGGACATAATTGGTTGTAATCCAGTTACATTACCTTGCAAACCAAACAAGCAATATAATGTAATCTGAATTACAATTACATCCATCCTGCCAACCAAACAGTGATTTTCTACAATTACCTTATTGAACAAGACATTGAGGGGGTCTTAACACCTCTTAATGCCTTATTTTATTTATTTATTTATTTATTTCGTATTATTTTTCGACTTTTATATTAGGCACTTTTATAGAAAATCACTGCGTATTTTTGGTTAAACAAAAATTGTACAAGATGATTATAGTTATGGGTTTCACAATGAAATGTTATATCATAACTTAACCACATTTTGACGGGTTGAAATTGTCAATCCAAACATAACCCCCTTATTGAACGAGTTAGTCATGTCAACCACCCATGTAACGACAATCATAATCCGTTTATTATTGTGTTAAAGTCAAGTGGTGTTTTGTGATGTGTGAAATTTTTTATTGATAATCTAATAACAAGTTCAATTTTATTTATTTTCTTACAAAAACAAACACTATTAATATTAGTCAGATTCAGATTTCTCAACCTCTTATTCACATTAAGATATTAAGATGGAATCAGATTCAGACATTTCAGCAGCAGTTTCAGATGTGCGAATCAGATTCAGATTCCGAGCTTCTTAAACTAACAACTCCAATTTATTTAAAATTTTATAGCGTAACGGGGTTTTATGTAAATGTTTATAACACTAGGAGGTTTTTTTGTAAATGTTTTATAACGTAAGGTGTTTTTTTATAAATGTTTATAGTGTTTTTTTTTTTTATTATTATTTATTTATTTTTTTATTTATTTTTTTATGTGTCAGTATTCATAGTGTCATATCTATGATGAATGTATATATTTGTAAGATCATGGTAATGGTAATATTGCACATTCATCTCCTATGACGTATTTACATGCATGTAATGCAATTTCATACTTTCACAATATAAAAGTTCATAAAAACTCATCCACAAATTGGATTTTATTAAAAAGAAATGTGAAAATGATATCTCCTTCTAGTTTATCCTTCTAATCCATTTTTCCAAACAAAAGCTTTGATAACCTTATTGTTAGGAGGTCAAAGCATTACTTGTAAAAAGTTAGACACAATTTGACTAAAGTTTGAAGTGAACAATGGCTCTCCGTGTTTTCCTCTCAACTCATTTTTCTTTCTTCTCATTCATTGTATTTTTTTTTTTTTACTTTTTCTAATTTAACCAAACGTTTTTAAATAACATGTAGCCATTTTTGTTAAGGAAGATAGTTTTTAGGCTAACCTGACCCTTGTAAAGTTAGGTTTTTGTTAGGAAAAGATTCAAGATTAAAAATAATAATAATAATAATAATAATAATAACTTAGAAATAGTTTATAAAAAATGGAAGGAATTAGATTTTGTTTGTTGTTTGTTATTGTTTTAGGTGAAATGGTTTCAATGATGGAGGCGAATATTGCTCATTTTGATGAAGTTTGGCAACAACGAGCCGAGGAAGCAAAGAAAGCCGCTCTCGAGTACTTTTCAAACCCTGAGGAGGTTATTGACCAATTTAACCATCAAGTCCATTTGTAAGGTTTTCTTTTGTTCTTATTGATCCAGTCTAACCTTTATCGAAATTAAAATGTTCATGCAATGCATTAGCATACAAAAATGTCTATATTTTAATGAACTAGTTGAATGGTAGTAATATAAATCCATTCCCTCTATTTATATCTGCACTAGAGTTTCACATTTCAAAGGAAGGCCGGTTGGCATACAAATGGGTTATGGGTTGCTGTCAACATGAACGGTTGACAGGTTGGATGACGGGCCAATAGCTGGTATCATGGGTTGTTTCAGTTTGTGCCAACCACAAACACATTTGACTTACTAGTTTCGTTTCATTATATTAAATGTTTTGGGTTTTACACATTTGACCAATGATCTATTTCAACCCATTCATAGGAAATGGACCCAATTTGTTGCCCAGAAATAAAATGAAGCAGCAGCAATGCAACATGACAACTGAATTGAATGTTTTGTTTTGTGAAGGGCCGTAACAGGGAAGAACAAAACAAGAAGGAATTCACAACATAAGTATCATGGCCCATGCATGGCTACTAACCCAATCGACCGTTGTTGGAGGTGTAATCGTGACTGGGCTAAGAACAGACAAAAGCTAGCTGATTGCGGTCACGGGTTCGGACAGAAAGCCACAGGCGGAAAAGGTGGGAAGATCTATATCGTCACAGATCCATCCGATATTGACCTCATTAACCCTAAGCCAGGAACCCTACGACATGCTGTGATCCAAACAGAACCCCTTTGGATAATGTTTGAGCGTGATATGGTGATTAGTTTATCAAAAGAGCTAATCATAACAAGCAACAAGACAATTGATGGTCGTGGAGCGCAAGTGCACATAGCATATGGAGCAGGGCTTACTCTACAGTTTGTGCAAAATGTGATCATTCATAGCCTCAAGATTCATGATATAAAGGCAGCAAGTGGTGGGATGATTAGAGATTCTATGACTCATTATGGTCTACGTACGGGAAGTGATGGTGACGGGATATCATTGTTTGGGGCTGTAAATATCTGGATTGATCATATTTCTATGTGGAATTGTCAAGATGGACTTGTAGACATATCTCAGGGTAGTACTGCAGTCACCATCTCCAACTGCCATTTTACTCAAGACAAAGATGTAATATACTAATTCTCCCAATATTAATATTTCCTAAAATAACCTAATGAGACTGAAATAAACACGCTAAAAAAGATTACTAATGGGTGAAATAAAAAAATTAGCCAAAGGGAAACGGGTCAAATAGGTCAAGTGGGTATTGAAATTTTTTATTAAATGTGTCTTGGGTCCAACCTGAATTGACCTATATAAAGGTTTACCCGTTTTGACCCTCCATTTTGCCACCTCCACCTAACCAATTCGAAACTTGCTAAATTAATTCCAGAATGTAAGAGAATTCAAGTATGAAATTGGTTATGCAGGTAATGTTGCTTGGAGGTACTGATAGCCATCCAGTGGATAAGATAATGCAAGTGACTTTAGCGTTTACACATTTTGGGAAAGGTTTAGTGCAAAGAATGCCAAGATGCCAATCTGGGCTTGTTCATATTGTGAACAATGACTACAAACATTGGCTCATGCATGCTATCAGTGGCAGCAGCGATTCTACTATCCTATCCCAAGGCAATCGCTTTATTGCCCCTGCTGACCGAAATGCTAAAGAGGTAAACCCTTTATACGTATTACTTGAGTATGTCTAACTGAGTCTAAGCCAGTTTCATAAAATAGGGTCTTCAGGTTAGGTACTCTCTTTAACGGGTTAAACGAGTAAAAAAAATAAAATAGCTTAAAAGAAACTGGTTATATAGATCAAAGAGGTTAAAGAAACTGGTTATATAGGTCAAAGAAGCAACCTAAATTTTGTAATCATATGTTAGTAACTAATTATTTATATAGAAACAAAACTTGTTTGTAGTCAACCTGACCAAAGATGTTTAAAACCCAACCAAAAACTACCTTTTGACCCGTACATGTTTGATCCATTACCCAGCCCGTCCCGTCTCTCCCAGGTCTAACTCAGGTATAAAAAAATTAATGGTTCAGGTGACAAAGAGGGAGACGAGTGAAAGCGAATGGAAAAATTGGATATGGAAGTCAGAAGGAGATCTTTTGACAAACGGAGCCTTCTTTGTACCATCAGGAGAACCTGGACACGAATTTGACATTACAAAAGTTAAACCAAAGCCTGGATCATATGTGATCGCTCTCACTCACTTTTCTGGTGCTCTTAACTGTGTGGAAAACACCCCATGTTAACTTGATGCATACACTCCAATTATTTAATGATATTGATTTCCAATATTTAATTTGTTGCATTAGAACTTCTTTTTACCCATAGTTTGTTCGTTAGTTTCATCAATGTTTGTGCCTGATGAAGGCCGTATAGGTAATTCAATCCAATAGTGAATCTATGATTTTTACAGTCTATTTCGTTAGGCCTTGTATTATGAATCTCTTAATTATTGCTGACTGTGAAGGCGTTTTATACGGTCTATTTCGGCAGGCCTTGTGTTTTGCATCTCTTAATTATTGCAAACTGTTAAGACTTTCTTGTGTTTTACCCCGATGTAGATATTTAAGAAGGTTACATACATGCCTATTGGATTTGACAATTTCAAAAGTGGACCGTTTTGGTTTGTATATTATCTCCGACGGGTCAAATGAAATGGGTCGAAAGTCACCCAAAGTGTTTTGAAACCTATAATCTTATTTAATACATTAACTACTGTAATATTTTCAGAAAATGGAGCATAAAATTTTTGACGTGTCATCCCAAAACTCGACCTATTTAGATTTGCACTACAAAACTACACGTTTTGACCTTAGCTCACAGCCGGCCTCAACCGTGCATTTTGCAACATTTGATGACTTCATTTAATCGGAAAACTAGCTAACAGTGAGAGTAATACTATAATTTTGTACACACAGGCTTTGTTCTCCAAAATATAGCTAAATATACAAGTAATACAAGTGATCAATGAAGCAGGTTTTAGAAACCCAAATAATAATCAATAGAATTACAACTAGCCAAATACCATTAATATTTGGCTGTTCAATATAAAGAAAGTAAAATCTAAGGCTATCTACCATAAATCGATTTCATAAGCATGGAAACATTAACATGGTGTACCTTCATGGAACATGCTTTGTCAAAACAATCTTCATTTGTGGGGATGAAATTTGACATTTAGTTCATGACATCTGCATCTGCCTTCTTAAGCGAAATATGAAGACAGGCATCAGGAGATGACTGACTGGTCGTATAATATATCTTGTCCTGGAAATTTGCACCAAACACCAATTATGGCTAAAATATAACTTTGATATATAAGCTGACATACCCGAAATACTAAATCACTTGGGGGTAAATTGGTTTTTTTTAGTTGTATCCTTAGATAATAAAGTTTGTCGCACCAAGAATAAAACTGATTCAGAAGCATTTTATATAAACACTAAAAACTGATTAAATTTGGACAGTTTTAAAACGCAATTCCAAACATCCCCTTGTTAGGCCTATTTATACCTCTCGAATTTATTTATTAAATATTTTGGGAAAAGAACTTGGGTTTCTCTTCACTTTAATAAACTGATTCAAGCCAAACTTTCACTAAAACCTCTAACTGACATGATCTCTAGAAGGTTTAGAGTAGCTGAGTAGGAATCACAAACCTTTACAGTTTTCACTTTTTACTTTTCGGATAACATTGCCTTCTTTATATCATGAGAGAGCACCTCCAGTCTCATCAGCTTGGTGAACTAAAATACACATAAAGCAAAAGTCATTACACCCCACGCCTTCAAAGGCGACTAACAAATTTGTCATCTCCAATTCTCTTTTTCGAGTTGAAAGATATGAGTTAGATAAATTATGACGCCTATACACGATATATAAGACTTCAGAAGTAGATGTGCTCGTTTCATTCCATTTCATTTACTAATGAACGAATTGATTCGCGTTATATTTTACCTCGAATGGGTCAAAATGGGAAAACTTGCATAACTTAATACAACTGGAACAGGTAGAATGAGCTGAACAGATCAAAAGTGGTCAAAGTGTATTTAAATGCTTTACGACCTCTCTAACAGCTTTATTCAAAAAATAAGATGTGCTATTGCAGTATAGCTTTTGCAAGCTACTTTAATTCATTAACTATCTATAAAGTTCATGCAATAGGGTGAAAAAGTGTTTGACGTTCTCAACACAAGCCGGTCAGACACATCATGGCCCGTAGAA
This sequence comes from Artemisia argyi, assembly GCA_030686995.1. Classification (NCBI taxonomy): domain Eukaryota; kingdom Viridiplantae; phylum Streptophyta; class Magnoliopsida; order Asterales; family Asteraceae; genus Artemisia; species Artemisia argyi. The sequence continues at coordinate 16,699 of JARVZY010003668.1, read as the reverse complement.
AAACATATTATGACTTAACCCGTTTCTACCCATCATTAAAAAGTTGATGGCAGCTACTCATTTGAGGCCTTCAAGAACTTTAAAAAGTGGGAATGGTATTTTGCCAACAAAAATGAAAACTAAGATGCGTAAAAAGGAAAACTCAAACCTGAGATGTCTTTAGTTCTAATTCATCCCATTCCTGTGACGAACTACTTCCTTCTACTATCCCAGTCCCAGCATAGATCAATGCCCCAAGCCCCTGATATAAATTAATCATGAAACTACATAAGCAATGGCTGCAATCGACACATAAATTAATAGATTGTGACTAAGCATATAAGCAATGGCTGTAATTGACACATAAACTAATCTTTCTACAAGAATTATCATTGTTTGAAAGAACAAGGGTATCTGTAACAGAATATAGACATAAATTTACCTCTTGATGAGATTAATTCCCATAGTTATTATATACCAAGTTCAGGCTAGTTTGGTTGGTAAACATATTGATGTCATCTAATCTAGTAAAAGCAAAATAAATAGGACACACCTTTTCAACCAAGGCTGACCTTATACCAACAGCAAATTCACTCTCGCCGCCACCAAACCAACCAACTGGACCCGCATACATTCCTCGATCAAACATTTCTGTGTAGCACAATTTCTCATTAAGTATATATTAAAAGGGTAGAAATCAGATCACCTACAGCAGTGGAAAATATCTTGGATATACTTTTGCAATCAGTTTTGGTTACAAAAAAGGTATTGGCTTGAAAGAAAGAAGTCAAAAACTATTATCTGCCATCTAGTATACCTGGTTAGTGGTTACTAACACTAAAACGAGTAAGTTATGAATTTGCACTAGTTCTTGAATCAACAGATATAGGATGTTTTTTAGTCTCAAACATCTAGAGTGCTCATCAAGAGTAAAATAAGAACTGAGCAAATATTAACATAGAGAAAAACCATGTACATTTTTCTTTTTTTTTTTTAAATCAGAAACCCATTTATGTTTCAATAGAGAAGAAGATGAAGGAATATACATGTACCAGTTTCTGCTATCAGAACCCGTGCCTCTTCAGTAGGGAATCCACAGACAGCTGGAGTTGGATGAAGTGAAGACAATATATCAAACTGTAGAAAGTAAAAACTCGTTTAAATATTTAGCACACAAAATTGATGAGCATTTTCGTTATCTTTGCATATAAAACTTCAATAATCGTAATACGAATGAGCAGAAGCAGAACGAACAATTTAGCTTCACCTTGTGGTTTTTGGCTATTTTGTATATTTTTGGATAACTTAATTCATCGAGATCCCATGCAAAGATCTTAACATTCTTGTTACCTTTCGTGTTTATGTAAAACAACAATCTCTTGTCTTTGTTAAAACAAGAGATGGCAAATTCAACCCATTTTTTTATGAATGGGTCAATCTGGGACATGTCTTATATTAAACGGGTTAAATCAAACTATTAAGCTTAAAGAAATGGTAGAAAATAGGTCAAAGGTTGAAAATACAGCCAAATCTTATGTTAATGCCTACAACCTTTCAAATCACTTATTTCAAACATTAACTTACTATTGAAACCTATTATCACGATACAATATATAGTTAATACCTTTTTTTCTTAACAAATTGTGCAGTCTTGGCGACAATAGAAATCATACCTCATCATCTTCACTTCTTAGTCTTCCTCTTAATCGAGCATAAAGATGTTGTACTCTTGTGAGCTTTCTAATTGTTTTCTCCGGTTCTACCAATATTGTCGTACATACAGCCTACATAGTCGAATACAAATATTTCGAAGGTATCAGTGCACACATCATATTAGCATTCTTGATTCAAACACAGAGTAATACAAATATATACCTCTAGTTTTCTTTTTATGCACTCCCGCACAATAGTGAATTCCTTGTCATCTTTAGTGCTGCAAAAGGGTAGGAAAAAGAAAGTATAAGGATTAAAATGATCTATGACTTGATTAATAAACGTTGTGGTTAAAATGTTAATGCATAATAAGTAACTTGATTTATTGATACTGTCCCTTTTCAATGCGTGAAAACAATCTCGGTACAAAGTATAACCTTGAAAGTAAATCTAGAGCTATCTGCAGATCCAAGGCCTTTGAGTCACCTCTAGCTCGGGTTCCAGCCATTGCCTCGCTATATATGTCAAATTTGTTCCGATGAAATAATTGTTCTGGCTATTCAACAAGGTTCAAGTAAGTGATTAACGGAGCACAGAAACATCACCTCAAGCTATAATCAGGTTCATGAAGTAGTTATTCAGATTGTTATTATGTTTTATAAAGAAAATTTTGATATTTAGCTGCACTTACAGTGTTCCCGATAAATGACGGTGCATCAGGAGGCTGCAGACAGAACTGGTAAGCATTTTCTCCCTCAACCTACAGTCAATGAAGTAATACATTTCACTGATGCAATGAGCTATACCCATGATCCACAAAGTACTGATATTAGAAATAACAAATGAAAGATTACCTGCAACGTTGCCAACCATGTAAGAGGATCAATATCTTGTGAGGTCCTAATTATACTACTGCGTGCAAGCACAACCTGAAAAAACACAAATGCGTGAAGGGATCAGTAGACCATACTCCATATATAGATATGTTTCCACGCGTTAATTACAGGTAATAATTACCCGTTAAGAAAGTAAGGTTTTAGCATTTAAGCAGTAACTGATATAATACCTTAGTAAGGGGTGAGCTATTTTTGTTTATCATTTGCAATGCTCTATTAACGCCAAAATCCCACAGTTTCTTACTGGGAACATTATTGCTGCTGAGAATAGATGTATTAGGAACCTCCTTTCGTAACTTAACTATATTAGATGAAACCTGCATCAAACCACATGCATGTTTCATTCAGAACTGTTAATACACTAAAACCTTTCAGCCCACTAAAATAAAATTTTGGATGTGAATGAACCTGTCTCATGGTCCCCTGAAGTGCATGTACTGCCTTTCCAAAAGTCCATGAAAGGGATTCATCCCATGCAATAGTAGTTACTAGCATTGAACTTCCTTCAAACTCGTTAAACTCAACCTGCACTTTCATAACTACCCATCTTAAGTCACCTATACATGCTACCCTAGGAGTGATAATGGGGGACGTTGTTTACCTGCGGAATCATGAAATAGAATGACCCAAAAGCTTCCCATTCAGATGATATATTGGACAATGCATCAAAACGGATAGCTCCATAAGCACGAATCAATGGGCATTTCTTAGAGAGGAACCTTCAATTTAAGCATATATACCTCAGACGGGTTCAAAATATAAAAATAAAGCAAACAAAAATTGTAAGAGCAAATCTAGGTATACACCAAAGGTTCAAAAGTGTGATATATTGCTTGTGCCTGTCCCAAAAGAATGAACTTGACATTATGTTCATTATCTTGAACTAATTAGTTTTGGAAAAGCTTAAACAAAGAGTCAGACTAGCAGTCTGGATATGCAATCTTAAACTGATCACCTAGGATCAAAATGCAATAAGCAGTTTTAATATAAGCAATTCCAAACACACCTCCCCAATACCAACAAAATGTAACTGTTACGTTCCATTGTTAAAAAATGCTTGTAAGGATGGGTTAATGATCAGATACATCGTATATCCTTGTCAGCAATGACACTTGATAATTTTCTGCTTATTTGCTTTTCAGTTTATCCATCCAAACACTTCATGCAGATTTTCATAAGCTGCTTATTTCGTATTGTTTATTTGATATTAAATTAAAAGTTGAAATTCACTAAAGCTTAAGTTGCTCTATTTGTAACAGACTATTTAGTGTATGTTAAGACATACTACAGTAGTAATTAAGACAAGAAAATGTGATAGCAACCAACCTTTTGATAGAACGCCAATCATGAAGTGAGAATGGACTGAAATGGTGAAAAAAGACAGCAGAGCCCAAACCGGCAATGCTAACCAATGATGAACCGTCATTGCCACTTCCATAATCAATTAAAGACGAATAGCCATTGTTGATTCTAGCTTGTCGTCTTCCAGAGAAAAAACAACGAGGAATATTATGTTGTTGCTGTTGCTGAGCGCGTAGCCAGTCTATTGCTTCTACTTCCTCTTCTATGGGAACCTTAACAAAATACAAACGAACCAAGGATGACATAAAATTGAATCGTTTGATTATAACATGCTTGGTGTTCTTATGTTTTTATATTTTTCATAAACCCTAGTTTTTATTTTTTTTTATTTCGAATTTATTTATTTATTAATATGTCGAAAGTTTTTTTTTTATTTAAAAAGAAATTAGGGTTTGTTGAATTATGTTATAAAAACTTGTAGAAACCCTAGGTTGCATGTAATTTATGTGTATGGATATTGTTATATGCCGTTTGGTTGCGTTCCTTGATTGACATGATTATTTGTATAATATGTGCAATATGGGCATCCATGACAAACTATGCATGTGTTGTTATGGATTATGATTTGTTTTGATTTCATGCTTATTTATGCGATTTATTATAATTGATAAATGGTTTTGTAAATATTATGTATAAAGATTACTAAAATTTGATTAATTATAAAATTAGGGAAGACCCTATTAATCGTGTATTTAATCAATAGTGTGTTTTAATATTGATTGTAATTTGCATGACCATTATTGTTGTTATTTGTTTATTTTATTTTATTACTTTTGTTTTATATGTTTTTGCAACATGATAGTAACAAAGGGTAATTTCAAGAAATAAAATATTAAACGGACTTAATAATGGTGAGATCTTGTTTTGAGCTTATATATAAATCTTGGACTTTTGGTTGATTGATCGCGACTGTATTAAGTGGTTGTAAGGTGAAACTATTTTGACAAACTATTAAAGTGGGTATAAGGATGGCTTAGCATTAAATTGCGGCCTTAGTGAGCCTCCATTCTGGCTTACCGCTCGCCTGTGAGTCAAATTTAGTTTTACCTAACATCCATGATAACTACGAAGCACTTAAGGCAAAGTTGTAAGTTTCTCAACGCCTCAATCAAAAGTTTGGAGATTTAAGCTCGTAAAGAAACTAATGAGTAAAAGTTTTTTTACATGAAACATATGCTACAAGATGAATGCATGACATCTTTGTACATATATTTTGATTACACACATCAAAAATACTACCCTTAAATTTAAGTTATATGCCATCCAATGAAACGGAAACACCTGAAATTGAATCTACGCCAGGGCGTAACCTGACTAGATTGCAATGGAAGGGCAAATTACATGATTTCATCACTAGCAGATCAACTGGTGTGGTGTCATTATGTAAGTTTGTTGTTTCTTAAATTGGTTAACTTAATTGAGTTGATAGTGGGAACTGATCACTCAAGGCATAAGAAGATGGGGATAAAACATGATTACATTATTGCAACTGCGGTTGGCAAATATGTAAATCCCATCGATTCTAGGAATTGCAATTGAATATTGGCAATTGGGACACGACTCGTACCTTATTGAGTAACGTCATCACTAGCAGATCAACTGATGTGATGAACTTATGTCAATTTGGATCCTAGTTTTTCAATGTAAAATTAAATTGGTTATATGTTTATGAACCTAGGGTATTTAATTTTATTGAAATTTAATTATCGAAAGTACTAACTTTTGAATTTTTTTCTGTAGAAATGGCTACACCTGAAAACACTAATATGAGCAACATGAGTTCTGCGTTCAAGACAATGATTGATCGAGACAAGTTGACTGGTGAAAATTTCAATGATTGGTATCGATCCTTAAGAATCACCTTAAGGATGGCCAAAAGATATGATTATCTTGGTGAACCTCTTCCTACTGAACCTGCTGCGGATGCAACCCAAGCCCAAAAGGATACATACAACATTGAATATGAGAAGCACAATGATGTGGCTTGTCTCATGTTGGCTGGGATGGATACTCAATTGCAGAAACAGTTTGAGCGATATGGACCTATGGACATGATCAATGAACTCAGACGAATGTCTGAAAAACCGCCAGCTGCAGAATTATATGACTTAATTGAATCTCTGCACAATTGTAAGCAGGAAGCAGGAAAATCCGTGAGTGCCCATTTTCTGTCCATGAAACATTATATGGACCAATTGGAGCGACTTGGTTGCGGATATCAGGAAAGCGTATGTATTGGTCTCATACTACGATCCCTTAATCAGGATTTGTATAGTGAGTTTGTACGCAATTACAATATGCATTGCAAGGGGAAGACAGTAAGTGAAGTTCATGCAATGCTTATTGACTATGAGAAAGGCCTGAACAAGAAAACACCTACACCTGTTGTAATGGCGATACAAGGTGGTAGGATCACCAAGAAACCCAACAAACCGCATAATGCGAACTTCAAGGGTAAAGGCAATGGTAATGGTAAAGGCAAGCAGATTGCAAATCACCAACAGAAGCCTAAGAAGCAAAATCCTCCTTTTCAGAAGAAGAAGGAAAATTTCAATAAGGATTTGGCTAAATGTCACCACTGCAACACTCCTGGTCATTGGAAGAAAAACTGTCCATTGTTTCTAGAGGAGTTGCGCCTCAACAAAAGTAAAATGCCTGGTAACGTCGCAAGCACTTCAGGTATGTTTATGATTGAGTTATTTTCTTTTCCTCGTAAGAATAATTCCTGGATATATGATACAAGATGTGGTACTCACATCTGTAATACGTCGCAGGGACTTAGAGGAGCAAGGAAGCTGGCCTATGGAGAAAGATACTTGTACGTAGGAAATGGAGTACGTGCAGCAGTTGAAGCCATAGGGACTTTCGATTTAGTTTTACCTTCGGGGATGATACTAGTATTGAATAATTGTCATTTTGCACCCTCTATTATTAGGGGTGTCATTTCAGTTTCTTTGTTATTGGATAATGGTTTTGTTCACACATTTATTAATAATGGAATTTCTGTTTCTTTAAATAATGTTTTTTACTTTAATGCAATTCCAATAAATGGTGTGTTTGAAATTGATATGGAAGATTCCATGTCCAATAGAAATAATTCTGCGTATAGCATTAACAATAAGAGAATCAAGTCTAACTTGGATTCGTCTTATCTTTGGCACTGTCGTCTTGCTCATATAGGCAAGGATCGCATGCAAAAGCTGCAACATGATGGGCTTTTACAAAAGATCAATGATGAATCATTTGATAAATGCGAGTCCTGCATATCTGGGAAGATGACAAGGAAACCTTTTTCACCACAAATGGAAAGGGCAACAGATCTACTTGGATTAATACACACTGATGTGTGTGGTCCACTTAGACATGTGTCAAGACGTGGTGCTACCTACTTCATAACCTTCACGGATGATTATAGTCGTTATGGTTATGTTTATTTACTTAAACATAAACATGAAGTCTTTAATACCTTCAAGGTTTTCAAAAGTGAAGTAGAATTACAACTCGGTAAGAAGATTAAGGCACTTCGATCCGATAGAGGCGGTGAATATTTAAGCCAAGAGTTTAAAGATTATCTAGCTGAGTGTGGTATAGTCCAGCATCTCACGGCTCCTTATACTCCACAGCAAAATGGTGTATCTGAAAGGAGAAATCGTACTTTGCTAGACATGGTACGATCAATGTTTAATCTTACATCTCTACCCTTATCCTTTTGGGATTATGCCCTTGAAACTGCTATTCGCATATTGAATATGGTTCCAACAAAGAAGGTTGATAAGACTCCATATGAATTATGGACAGGAAAAGCTCCTAGCTTTTCTTACTTAAAGGTCTGGGGTTGTGACGCGTTTGTTAAACGTGATTCACCAGATAAACTCCAACAGAGATCTGTTAAGTGTATCTTCGTAGGATACCCAAAGGAAACAATGGGTTACTACTTTTACTTTCCACCAGAGAATAAAGTCATTGTGGCTAGGTATGGAGATTTCTTTGAAAAGAATCTTATATCTCAAGAATTCAGTGGGAGAGTTTATGATCTAGAAGATGAAGATACATCACCTTCTGAAAACACTAGCACACTTCCTGTGGAACCTGAAAGTTTAGGTCCTCCACCTGAAGTGGAAGTGGTACCCATTCGCAGATCTTCAAGAACTGTGAAAGCACCCGAACGTCTATGTCTTAACGTAGAGTGTGAGGAAACGATACTAGGGGATCTTAATGAACCTACTAGTTATAAGGCTGCCATTAATGGTCCTAAAAAGGAGAAATGGCAGAGTGCTATGAATGGGGAAATGCAGTCCATGAAAGACAATGAAGTCTGGGAAGAAGTAGACTTACCTCCAAATGCTAAGGTAGTTGGGAGTAAATGGCTCTACAAAATGAAAACAGACATGGATGGCATTGTACACATCTATAAGGCTCGTTTGGTAGCTAAAGGCTATACTCAAACATTTGGTGTTGACTACGAGGAGACCTTTTCTCCTGTAGCTGACATTAGAGCTATTAGGATTCTCTTAGCCATAGCTGCCTACTATGACTATGAGATATGGCAAATGGATGTCAAAACTGCCTTCTTGAATGGTCGCCTAGATGAAGATATCTATATGGCGCAGCCTGAGGGGTTTGTGAATCCAGAATTTCCAAACCGTGTATGCAAACTTAAAAGATCCATTTATGGATTAAAGCAAGCATCACGTCAATGGAATAAGAGATTTGACGCAGAAATCAAAAGTTTTGGATTTAGTCAAAATCTTGATGAGCCATATGTATACCAGAAAGCTAGTGGGAGTAATGTTACTTTCCTTATCCTATATGTCGATGACATATTAATATTAGGAAATCATATACCAAGTTTAAACGAAGTTAAAGCTTATCTTGGTAGATGTTTTTCTATGAAGGATTTAGGAGAAGCAACATTCATCCTTGGAATCAAGATCTACAGAGATAGATCAAAGCGGTTGATTGGATTAAGTCAAAGTACTTACATTGATAAAGTATTGAAGAGATTTAATATGCAAAATTCCAAGAAAGGATATTTGCCAATGCAAGTGGAACATGGCTTAAGTAGCAAACTATGTGCCTCAACACCTGAAGAGGTTGCAATCATGAAGAAGGTTCCGTATGCTTCAGCAGTAGGATCTATCATGTATGCAGTTAGATGCACAAGACCTGATGTGGCGTTTGCACAAAATATGACCAGTCGTTATCAACAGAATCCAGGTGGAAAGCACTGGCACGCTGTTAAAAGCATTCTTAAGTATTTAAGGAATACTAAAGATATGTTTCTAGTGTATGGGGGAAATCCAGAAGCAGAACTTGATGTTACAGGTTACTGTGATGCGTCCTTTGAAACTGATAAAGATGATACAAAGTCTCAGACGGGTTATGTCTTTGTTATTAATGGAGGAGCAGTTGACTGGAAGAGCAAGAAGCAGACAACAATTGCGATGTCTGTTACAGAAGCTGAGTATATTGCTGCATCGGAAGCTGCAATGGAAGCTGTTTGGATCAGGAAATTCATTTCGGGGCTAGGTATTATGCCGTCAATTGAATTACCTATTAATGTGTATTGTGACAACTCTGCCGCAGTTACATTCGCCAATGAACCTGGAGTTATGAAGGGCGCCAGACATTTTCCAAGAAGATATCACTATGTTCGAGAACAAGTCGACATAGGTGAAATCAATCTACTCAAAATTCATACAGATAACAATCTAGCTGATCCATTTACGAAGGCTTTATCTAAGGAAAAGCTTACTCGTCTTGCTGATGGCATTGGACTTCGTTTAGCTAGTAGTTTCATGTAGATCTGTGGTTAGTATTTGGATAAAGGATTGTAAACAATAATTATTCGAATGAAATGAAGTATTGTGTTATGTTTATTTCTATTCATAAATATTGTATCCTATATTTGCATGTTTAATCCATGAATAACTTAAGTTATTCTAAAATTGTCCGTTGTCAATTAATGATATGGGAGTATCATTGAACTAAGACAAATGTGAGATTTGGTATAATATATATAAATTATATTGGTGCGTAGACATGCCAAATTCACATGATATTCAATACTGGATAAATTGAATATAGGACAAAATCCCAACTACATGATTGTACTTATGGATGTTGTCATTATAGTAAATCATGAATATTTATCCTCAAACTTGAGATACTAGGTAACTACTGTGGATGTAGCTCATTTTCTGTGAGATAATCTAATGCTATCCGTAACTGGTAGTTATAAGGATTATTTTCAGAGGTGATGCGAAGTTCATAGGTTATGCTTGTAGTCAATACAGGATTTGGTTCCTTCAAATTTGTTTTGAAGTATAATACTGTTTGGCCACTCGTAGGATTAACAAGATGTTTGCATGGCCATGCCCAAGGTCTATCTGGAATACGTTCAGAAGAGTTGGTAATCTTGCTTAATCATAAATAACGAGAAACACTAGTTAATTATGGAATGACTTCAATCCATATCCAAATTAACATAGTATTAGAATCAAAAGGATAAGTATGATGATGAATCATCAAAGGTGGTTTTTTCCAGGAAACCATACTCGAGATCGTTCTGGGGGCATTGGCGTGTTATGCTAGACTAACCATTGTCATTGTTATATTAATCTATATCCGAGTGGGAGCTGTTAGTTTTAACGGATAATAAATTAATATATCATGACCGGACTCGAACTCGAGACTTCGGGATTGCACACTTTACGTATGAGTTTCAATTAATTAATAATTATTGTTTTAGTGACGAATAATTATTAAATTCACGAAATGAGCACTTAACGGTACTTAACGACCGTTAGATGAAACTTAAAGGACTTAGATGAAACTAGAAGGCAAGATTGTTCTAGAATATCCTATGGGATAATGTTTTGCCGTGAATTTCATAATCCCACATGGATTGGGATTGCCTTTTGCTCCAAGATTGAGAGGGTATAAATACATGGCCTCATGGATTCATTCTTCTCATCTCTTGGTTCATTAGCAAGCCAATTCACTTTCTTTCATCTCTTTTCTTTGAGCTATTGAAGATCCCTCGTGATCAACAAAGGCTCATTAGTAGTGCTTGCTTGTGAATTAAGAACCTAGCTTTTCTAATTGAAACGCTAATAGTACGTGTGTTCGAGAACGAAGTGTTAGCATACTTTTGCTAACAAGGTGACTTGCCCTATTCGACTACACCAAGTCGATCCACCATTAAACCTTATTAGGGTTTATAGTTCTTGTTCCATTGATTTCTTGTTCTTGCTAGAAATCACAAAGGTACGCTTCCTTTTATATTCGGTTAATTTATTATTTGTATTTGATCTATTCCGCTGCGTACTCTTTGATGTTTATATGTTTATTGTTTTATATTATTCATATATTCCAACAGTATAAAAATACAAAACTATAATTATTAACAGATCGTGTTCGGGTTTAGGATGCGGGGTCAAGGAACATTATACTTTCTCCGTCCCGCGTTTCTAGAAAATATTTTCTCCGTCCCAAAATAAATGTTCACTTTCATATTGCAAAATATTTTAAGAATTTCACTAACTATAATTTTCACCAATTAAATATCATCCTTATTAACTAAAAATCATTAAACCATTTAACGATATAACTAAATTTATAGATAATTTATAACTTGTTATAGAAATTTACAATAGGTTGGTAGGTCAAAAGTTTAAACAATTCTCAACCCGATCACAACATGTTTAGTAAACTAGTTAAGTAGGTTGACAAGAACACAACCTAAAACATTTTTAAGCCTAATATTAACCCCTTTAGTTCTGTATCAATTGCAGGTCGTATTTCGCGTCATTAAATGAATTGGCATGGCTAATTACTCACCTACCCGCTTAACCTTTATTAAATTGTTTTACCATCCAAAATGATAACATGATTGACTAGATTACTAATTAATCATTTTTGGTTGTAGGAGTGGCGATTCTTGAGATGATACAAAATAAACTCAGGACCGACACGAAAATAAACTGGTTAGCTTGAGTATAAATAGGTTTTGGATCCTCTTCGGATTGAGTGTGTGTTAACTACTCGACCTAAAAATGAACATAATTGATTATATGAGTTATACGGGTTAAATGAGTCAAACGGGTCAACATGTCAACCCATTTGACATGTTTAACTTGTGTAACACGTTTATCTTGTCAACTCATTTAGATAAAAGGGTTAAATGTTTTTAGGTTATGTGTAAACATGTTAGGGTTTATTGTAAACAAATCTGACCTGATTACTTAAACAACATGTTCGGGTTGAAGTTTACTGACCCGTCAACTCGTGAACCCAAACCTAATACTAATTGTCACCCCTACTTTGCTGAGTTATCTAGCATGTCAACCCGTTAATCTAAGCCCGACCTAAATAATCACCCTGATTCTAGTATCTGACTTAAAGGAATTCTTATAATCGATATTTCATTTTTGAAATAAAATGAAGATTTTATACCACAATCTTAGTTTCTAAAGTTTTTCAAAAAGAAAAATACTAATATAAAATTGATTTTGTTATTTGTATATAAAAGATTAAAAGAGCTAAATTTAATACGAGTAAATAAAAGCAGTTGATAAAAGGTTGTACATTTAGTTGGTTGTAAGTAGTTAAATTTAAGGTGAGCGTTTGTTGAAAGTTATGAATATCATAACCAAAAAGTTTGTGTTTTAATTGTACCTTTTATTATATGAGAAGCTCTCCAACCAAAGTGGTTGTGGGTTCAAGTCCTGCTTTGGACATGTGAGATAGATATTTGTTATTCTATATATATATATATATTTTTTTTTTTATGAATATCAGAATATTTTAAACGACGGTTAGCATTTTTCATGTAAAATAGCAAAAATTGGCATCAATTAAATAATATTTAGAGTTGAACCCTTTATCTGCGCGCCAATCATTTGCTCATCACACCCAAACAAAAGAATTCATGTATCCAACCACGTGGCACATTTCCATTTGCTAGAATTTCAACAGATAATTAACCATATCTAAAAAACCAACCAAAACCCAACTTACACATAGCTAAGCCAAGTTATTTAATTACTTAATTACCTCCAACCGTATAATTCCAGACCCAAACATAGGCGGGTCGAACCCCAACTCACTAACCGCGGAATTTAACCGCTCCATTGCCATAGCAGGACTCGAAACAGCTTGAAAAGTCCGAGTTTCCGTCATCCCAACAGGAGTTCTAGGATCCCGAGCTTGACAACCATTCATTGATAGTGAACAAAAATTGTTATATCTCTGTTGCACATAACTACACAACTTAAGCATATACATGACATATATATAAATGGTACAAAAGTACAAAACACAAAAACTTTATAGACATGCTTACTTGTGTGTTTGTGTAGACATTATGTCTTGTTGTACCTAAGATGTTGGACTTGTTTATGTCTGGTTCTATAAAATGTGCAATACAATGGATTTTGGTTGTGGCTGCCATTTTTCGCAGAGAGAGTGTGTGGAAGGAGGTTATGGGGTTAGGATTGTTTTTTTGTTTTCTTTTATAGAGATTGTGTTTTTGTTCCTACAAGGCTTAGGAATGATTGAAAAGATATGGTTTTATAATGTGCAATATGTTGGGACTTTTTATTTGTAAAGTTCAATTTTGACTTTGACAATCTGATATAAGTATGTATGTATTGTGTGTTTTGTATGTATGTAAACGCGTGATTTAGCAAATTGCGGCCTGGTTTCCCGTTAGAAATGCTCCTAGGATGTCGCGTGATGCTTGACACGGTAACTTACTTATGACGTAGTGTACATGCATTGAAATGCTCCAAGGATGTCGCATTGAGCCATCACGTCATCTCTCTTTGGCTACTCAATGTTATCACAGGCTACTCAATCTCTTCAGCTACTCAATACTATCAGACTTGCTTAAGCGCTATACTAGTTTAAAAATAATATGATTTGATTATGGCCAGATTTTAAAATTACAGAAAACTACTGATACAGTACTAAAAAGAGTAACGATCTTTCAAAAAGATAGTAATGAAACTAATTATGTAAAATTGCAATAGATTCAAAGGAGTGTCACCAGTCACCACTAACCAATTATTTGGTAAAATTAATCTTGATCCACAAAATTTCAATTACAACACATTTTACTTATAGATTTTTTATCTTAATTTTCAGAATCAAGCAAGAAAAAAATACACTCCAATGGATAAAGGACAGGAGTTACCAGATACCAGCTACAACAAAATGAAAATGAATCACTTTCTAATTTCAAATACGTCTGCAAAACTTCCATACTTCTCGATTAGAACTCCCAAGGGTTTTCATACACATATAACCTACAACAAAAATGATACAGCAAGACAATGACAATCCCAGAAACAGCTACTTATTCCTCATCCAAATTGAAAACACCAATCCGCTGTTTCCTCTTATCAAAAACAGCTTTGAATGATTCCCGTTCTGCACGAATCTGTTCTTGAAATACACTTCGACTCTTTGGCTCAACAGCATTGCGCACGGGCTTTAAGTACTCTTCTTCTGACAAGGGGTTTGATTTCTGTAACAATCAGTAATAGGTTAGTTTATTTTTCAAATTTGAGCTATTGTAATTTTACTGGGTACAAAAGGTGAATAATAGGGCAATCGCATGGTGTGATTGTAGTAACAAGAAAACGTCATCATACTTTTGGGAACATAATTATATTCACAATGTTCAGTTTTTGCCCACTTACGAAGTTGTAGCCTGAACCAGGCCCAATAACTAAGGACCGTGTGTTTGTTTTTCTTGTTGCACTTATTGAGAAGCCTACATTTCCACCCTGCAAGAAAGAATAACTCACATGCCATGTCAGGGAGATGGGTCATATTTAAGCAAGGAGAGTAAAAAGATGGGACTGGTCAACACGAGTCGGTGTTTGGTACGGCCAAAACAGGATTGGTTGGGCTGACTCAAAACAATTTATGTCCAAAGTTTTTATTAACAGTTAATGTTACAAACGTATTTAAATAATAATCTAATCTTGTGATGCATCAAACTTATTTATCTGTGATGTATCAAGCGGGTATAAAAAAAGGCAGTTCGTTTGAATTGACCATGTCAAACAAGTCAAAAGTCATCCGAGGAGTACTTTTATCTCATGTAACCTTTTGAATCATTTAATTCCATATATTAGATTACAACTGCCACTATATTATCTTACACTCAATTTAGCAAACGAACTATTCATAATAAATAGTATATTTTGGACAGATTGGTTATTCAACCTTTACAAAAAAACCTTTGTTGAAGGACCTGTTTTGACCCATTTTCCAGCTCACCCAACCCGCCTATTTTGCCACCTCTTAAAAAACAGTATCATAGAAACTTGTTAAAAAATTTCGTAAACCACATACCTGGTCGCCCCATGTTACTGATTTACCTTCCTTGCTATATGCTTGAATTAAACCTGAAAGCGCACTAGTTTTTTTCTTTTCACCTGCTTCAATAGTCTCCTTTCCATCCAAATCATTCGACCATTTACTTTTACTCAAATGGTTGACTTCTTCTGTTTGAGTGTCTGTGACAGAACGCTTCACATCCTTTGAAGGACTTGCATCTAATCATGGAATGCGATCAGAGAACCATTTGCTCATAAAACTTAAGCTATTTGCATTGTATAAAAGACATCTAATGCTTCTTTGGCAATTCCAAACATTTACTTGTATATGTGTTGATTTGTGTTATGTTTCAACTCTTGCGAGTCAAACGGCTAAAGTTTAAAAAATAAAGGGAAACGGGTTGATTGATCGAAAGATTAGGTAAGTACATTTTTAATGCATAAACCCTCCTAAATATATATTTTAATATAACATGTAGCGCATATGTTATAGTAATAACATATGTTATGGTAATAACATATTACATATGCACATCAGCACATGGCTTAGAAACATACCATTAGATGTAAATTCATCCACCTGATATTTGATACTTTCCTGTGGACTTTTAATGTCAGATCCATGAGAAGCATCGATGGCATCCTCATCACCCATATCCATGTCAACCTGTAAATTTCAAGGTTCGTTATTCATATGAATCAAGACCAGTAAATGCAAAACAAAACCAATAAATTTTGGTACGGGGTGGTTGGGGCTGACCCGTAAAACTTTTTTTTTATCTAGAATTATTAAATGTATGACTATTAAGTGTGTCAGAATAGATTAGTCAACTACAAAAGTTATATTATTTCAAATAATCTAACTTGCTGAATAAAACTATTTTGTAGGTTTTAATTCTCGCCTTTTCACGAGCGGCTTGGCTCGTTTTCACCCATAAACCAAATGGTATTTGCGCAAAAAGTGAAAAACCATTAGTTTATTTATTGGAATTTTTAGATGGTCGTTGAAGTTTCAACTGACGATTGTCGATTTTTGTTGAAAAAGATGGTGTAAAAGATAAGAGAGAAATAGTAAAGATGGTAGTGTAAACTTTTTATGCATTAAATATACACTTTGGACAACTATTAACCCGTTTGACCTTTTACAATTAGAATTTTTATTGAGCTTAGCCACTAGAGACAATAGTCCGTAAATCAGGACATGCTAAGCTTACCTCTTGAATGCCACTTTCATCAGAACCATCTCCATGAAGTAAAGACTACAAAATCAAGTAAAAACATAACAAAATAAGATATTAATCAAGAATCCAGCAATAATGATTAGTTTCGGGATCAATTGTAGGAACGATTGTGGTAGGGTGTATACTATCCATGAGTAATAATTAGTTTTCTTCTTAAAGTTAGCTGTTTAACGAGAACATTGAACACAATTGCGTTTTTGACAAGTCCATGATTTTT
>JARVZY010003667.1:0-36904 GCA_030686995.1 Artemisia argyi | reverse complement strand
AAAAATCGGACATTGCAAGAGATGAGTAGAACAATGCTTAATGAACAAAACATTCCACAAAAGTTTTGGTGTAATGCCGTTGACACATCAACATACATTTTAAATCGAGTCTTAATTAGACCATTTTTGAATAAAACTCCTTATGAACTATATAAAGGTAAAAAGCCTACATTAGGATACTTTAGAGTGTTTGGGAGTAAATGTTTCATTCTTAACACCAAGGATTATATCACCAAATTTGACCCAAAGTCTTATGAAGGTGTATTTCTTGGATATTCACAAAATAGTAAAGCGTACATTGTTTTGAACAAAGAAACCTTAAGAGTTGAGGAATCGTTGAACGTAACATTTGACGAGAGTCCACCTCCCTCTAAGACATCACCTTTGGTAGATGATGACTTAGTTGAAAGCCAAGCAATAGAAAATCAAGAAATTTTAAGTGATGACAAAGAAGATGAACTATTTAACAAAGAACTTGTCAATGTCAAAGAATCTAAAAGTCATCCATTAGATAGTGTCATTGTTAACATTAACGAAAGAACACTAAGGTCAAAAGTTCAAAATGAAAGCAACTACATTTGTTTCGTGTCAACCATTGAACCTAAAAATATTAATGAAGCAATTAAAGATGAGTCTTGGGTAATTGCAATGCAAGAAGAGTTAAACCAATTTGTTAGGAATGATGTATGGACATTAGTTCCTCAACCAAAGAGTCAAACTATAATTGGAACGAAATGGGTATTTTGTAATAAAATGGATGAAAATGGAATTATGTCTAGAAACAAAGCTAGGCTAGTTGCACAAGGTTATAACCAACAAGAAGGAATTGACTACGATGAAACTTTTGCTCCGGTTGCTAGGCTCGAGTCAATTAGAATCTTACTTGCATATGCATGTGCACACAATTTTAAACTCTTTCAAATGGATGTCAAAAGTGCATTTCTAAACGGAGTCATTAATGAAGAAGTGTATGTTGCTCAACCACCGGGCTTCATCGATTTTGAAAAACCAAGTCATGTTTACAAACTTAAAAAGGCTCTTTACGGACTTAAGCAAGCTCCAAAAGCATGGTATGATCGACTTAAAACATTCCTAGTTGACCATAAGTATACCATGGGCTTAGTTGATAATACTCTCTTCACTAAGAAGAAAGACTCACATATTATCATAGTCCAAATCTATGTTGATGACATTATATTCGGATCAACTTGTCAAGAATTATGTATGGAGTTCTCAAAAATCATGCATGACGAGTTTGAAATGAGTATGATGGGAGAACTCAACTTTTTCCTAGGACTCCAAATCAAACAACTAGAAGCTGGTATCTTCTTTAACCAATCTAAATATATTAAGGACATGCTTAAGAAATTTGGACTAGAAGATTCGAAACCTATCAAAACTCCCATGTCCACGGAAACTAAACTCACCAAGGATGAAGAAAGTGAATCCGTAGATAGTACTAAATATAGAGGTATGATTGGTAGTCTACTTTACCTAATGGCTAGTAGACCCGACATTATGTTTAGTGTTTGTCTATGTGCTCGTTTTCAAGAAGATCCTAAAACTATCCATCTCGAAGCCGTTAAAAGGATTTTTAGGTATATTAAGGGCACTACACATTTAGGTTTATGGTATCCCAAAGGAACGGGAATAGACACCATAGTGTATGCCGACTCGGATCATGCCGGTGACTATGTCGATAGAAAAAGCACAAGTGGTATTTGTACTTTTGTTGGACATTGTCTCACCTCTTGGTTCTCTAAGAAGCAAACGGCTCTTGCTATCTCAACAACGGAAGCCGAGTACATTTCGGCCGGAAAGGCATGTCAACAAGCTCTTTGGATGAAGCAAGCTCTTGTCGACTACGGAATTCAACTCAACGACATCACAATTCTTTGTGACAACAAAGGTGCCATTGATCTTAGCAAACACCCGTTTCAACATGCTCGTACCAAACATATTGAAATCCGTCATCATTTCCTTCGTGACAACGTTCAAAAAGGAAATATCTCAATTGAGAAAGTTTCTTCCGAAGACAACATAGCCGACATTCTCACAAAACCTCTTAAACATGAACCTTTTAATCTTCTTAGGCTAGGCTTAGGACTCATGGAACCTACATTGTAATTCTGGACATTAGACAAAAATCACAAAAAAAAAAATCAAAACAAATCCAAAACCATTTTTCTCAGCAGGGTCGGCGGAACCCTTAGCCATAACGGACGGAACCCAACTCAGGGTTCTGCTGTATCCGTCGACCTGCAGAATCATTTTCTTTGTTTATATTAAACCAAACACCCATTATCTCATACCACCACTTCCAAACTGCTACTATTTTCTTTACCATCCATCCATACCTACGAATTCTTGGTCTTCCATTCATTTACATTGCAACTACATCATCATTGTGAGTATTCTAAACATGATTACAATCCTGATCTGAGTCTAGGAATTCTATTTCTTGCACAAAAACAAAAACTTGGGGTTATGCACTAACTTGAAAAACTCATGCATTAGATTAGGTGTTTAATAAAACTAATCATGTTTCCCATAGTTAGGAATTGCATCTTTAATTAGTATAAACATGTTTGCTAAAACACCCCATGTCAAATCCTTCCAAAAATTTCTCACAAGTAGGACAAATATTTTTTCGTCTCACATTAAGAATACAAAATCAAAACGTTATGTTTAAAACATCACTTGCATAATGTCTCTTGAATGCTAAAGGGAATACATAACCAATATGTATTTTCGGGTACATTCAAACGAAACTACATTGAAATAGGAGCGTTTGGGTTATCTTTTGTTTTATAACAAAACTTGCATAAAACAATTTTGAAGCATCAAAATGAGTCAAGATAACCGCACCTCCACATTGTTTTCATATAGGCACACACTAGAACTTCCACATTATAATAGTGGTTTACGTAAACTAAAATGTGAAATTTTGTTGTTCTAGGAATCATCATGCCTCCTCTAACCCACTACGACCACAAGGACACCATTAAGTACCTACCAAAACACCACAAAACCAAAGGCCTTACCACAAATCAAGTAAACGTTTTCAAAGCCCTAGAAAAACACTATGTCCATGAGGGTAGAACCATTGACCCATCTTTCCTAGAAGGCACAAACCTTTACGCCGATTTTGCCACAATCAACTTTGAGTGTCTTTTGAATATCGACGAGCCTATTTGTCCTAGGTTCATTCTAGAGTTCTATGCATCATGCGTCCTCTCCACGGATGATTATGGTCATATGTCTATCAACTTTAGGGTTAGCGGTCATCAATACTCCTTCACTCTTGAGGAGTTTGCTCAAATCCTAGGTGTTCCAAACCGTGGTACTTGCCTCTATTCCGACTTACACTCCCTCTCAACTCTTGACAACCTTCAAGACCGTATCCACCCTTATGACACACCTCTTGTCTCAAAAGACGTTCTCCGTGACCACCTCTTTGTTAGGACCACCACCACTAGGAGAACCCGTTCGGGGAATGAGGTCGATAAGGACCCATATGGAATGGAAATGAACGAACTCAAACCCCAATTCAAGAAATGGGAGGAAGTCCTTAGAGCCAATGTCATTAGCACAATAGGGAATCGTGACCATATCAACCTTTGCCTTACATGCTCTACTCCTTGTCCGTTAGGCAACCCTTCAACCTTGCCTACTACATGGCCAAGAGAATGGCCGACATTCTCGTGCATGGCACAACGGCTATGCCGTATGGAATGCTCTTGACCCGTCTCTTTAGGTTCATCTCACCCATTCCACCAACTCCAAACGGTCTTCGCCTTAACTACTCTCTCATCCTACACACCTTTGTCCCACTAAGTGATAAGAGAGTGTACAAAGCCCAAGGAAAACGTCCACATCCTCCTACCTCATCTTCGTCTTCCTCAATGAGTGAAAATGACAATTTTCCAAACTCTAGGCTCCCTCCTCTCGAATACCTTTCTCAACTTCCGGATATTCCTAATGAGTCGGAGGAGTTCAAGAAAACAAAGGGGATGTTTAAGAATCTTGGAAGGTTCCTTGGAAAGCTCAAGAACAAGATCGACCATCAATGAGTGCGGGTGTGTAGGAGTGTTTGGCACTAGGTGCTATTTGAACAAATTTGGTCGTTTAAACAATATGTGTGATGAATTTGTGTGTTAGTACAATGTTTGATACAATTTGGAACATGTATTATCTAACTTTGATGCAGGTAAGACAACTCTTGGCAAGTTGTCAAATTTTCAAGTTTATGATATTTTCACTAAGTATAGTGAAATTCTCGACCTCAAGGTCAAAGTCCTATGAAATGCATGTTTACGTGTCTATTTTTTACATTGCCCAACCAGAAATGCCTTATCTCTTTGATTTTAGGAGTTTTCGAAAATTTTGAAAATCGTCTCGCGGGTCAAAAACGCGGACTGCCAATTTTTTTGGTTCTGGCGGATCTGACGGTACCCAATATTGGGTTCCGCCAGTGTAAATTCTGGGAATTCCAGAATTGGCCAAACGGACCAGACGGCACCCTCAAATGGGTTCCGCCTGTGTATTCTGAGGGTGCCGCCAGCCACCTGTAGAATTTTTGTTTTAATTTTCACCAATTCAACATCCAAACACCAAAAACCAATCCTTTTAGGTAGAAACCCATTATTTGCAATGTGATTAGCATAATAGGATACTCCTTCTTCCATAAACTTAACCAAAACGAATTCCCGCCAAAATTCAAATTTAGCCATAACAACCTCAAGGACCCCTCAAACATAAAGGAAGGAACCCTTTTAAAGGATCCTTGAAATCCCTGAGATTTATACTACCACAAATCCACCAAAACCACTAAGCATTTAGTGCAAAACTTGTCTTCTCACTTCACCGTTTTCATTGGATTGACTTCCATGATATGACAACCCATAATTAGTTTTCCAAATCATTAGAAACCTCAATTTTGTATGGGCTAACATCAAATCCAAACACTCCTTTCCATAATTCATCAACACTATAAATTAAGCCATCCTCAACACCATCAAATCACACCTTCCTCAACACAATTTCTGAAACTTATAAACCATTTTTCACCATGACTAAGTCAACAAACACCTCTCAACCATGAAGACCCATCCGGAAAACCGACCGGATTAGTGTTAAACCACTATGGTCCAATCAACCCATCAACCTAAGCTCCTCATCCTCGGATGAATTCACATCACCCATAAAAAATGAACACTTTTTGAACCTTGCATCTCCATCACCATCACCCAATGAACCAAATGAGCTCACTCCACCACCAACTAAATCACCTATTGACCCAACTCCACCAAGTGCTCCAACTCAACCATCCAAAACTTCATCACCATCACCATTACCCAAAATTGAGCCAATGGAACTATTTGGGTCCACATTCAACCATCACATTCAACCACCAAGGCCAATTCTTGACCAAGATAACCTTTTTAACCACATTCAACCACCACAACAAGTGTACCATCCACCTAAACCATTATTGTTTCACCCCATCTAACATGACATCTATGGTCCTCTATATGGAGAACCAAACTTTGAAAACAATGATCACCCAAATCCACCACATTCTCAAGCCCAAACCTTTGAGACTTTCTTCCCCTCATATGAGGAAATCCAAAGCATGGTTGAGAACCACCTTCATCAAGCAATGGAATTTCAAACCACCTTGCTTGACTCAATACCAAATCCATCCTCCACCCCAGAACCAAAAACCAACCAACCCTCAAACCAAGAAACCAAAACCAACCCATTTCAACCCACTCATCCCCATGCTTGCTCAAATTGTGAGCAAATGGGTGAAACCATCAAAACATTGCTTAACCAATTCCAAAATGAAACCCGCTTTGCATTCCAACACGTCATAGAACGTTTGGATGCTCTTTCCCACCCCAACAAATCCTAGACAATCCTTGGAGGCCGTTTGCCCCAATTTAGGAAAGTAGGATTTTATTTTTCTTTCTTGGTTATTTTTAAGTTTTTTTTGTTTAGAAGTAGAAGAATAGTTCTCATTTCTTGTCTTTTGACTTTTAAGAGTCAAAAATTTACTTAGAATGATATTTCTTTCTACTCACTTTAGTACATTGTTGGTTGATCATGTTTGTGTTGTGGTTGCAATGTGTGTGGTAACTACATTCTTGACTATATATATCACCAACTAACAATTTTTTTTGTAGGGTCCAAAATCCATGTTTCCCATCTTGGCACTCCATTTAGGGGGAGTATCTACCAAGGGGGAGCATTGGTATTATTCCGCTTCGCCACTCTTCTTTTTGTTTCGACAAAAAGGGGGAGAAATATATTAAACTTTCAAAACTTAATATGATTTTCATAACTTAAGATAAACAAGTTTAATATTAATTTTTTTTAAGTCTTAAAAACCAAGATTTTGTGAGTTACTTAAAAACAATGTTCATGTTTTGTCATCAACAAAAAGGGGGATATTGTTAATACAAATATCGCCTAAAAACGTTATTTATATTTTACGATCTTCGCTAAGTTTTGTTAATGACAAATGTAAACTTTAGTTTCTAAGTAAAACATAATCTTAGTTTTAAAGACTTGCATAAACTAGACTTTTGCTACATTTTACATTTCATAAAACACAACATCTTTTATTTTCTAAAAATAGAATTGTCACATCACATTTATGGCAAGTTTTGTCATTATACATTTATGAAAAGAAATGTGTTTGACTTACTTTGATGTTGCTTGCAAGCTTTGTATTTGACTTGATATTTTGTGATGTGACATTGTTTGGTTTGCAAGAGTAATGAGATGTGACTTTGTTTGGTTTGCAAGATTTATTGCAAAACCAACTGCAAGCCCGGCGGTACCCTGGAGGTACACGGGCGGAACCCTTTTGAGGGGTCCGCCTGATCCGCCTGACCTGCAGAAGGTTTGGCTATAAATATTGAGCCACAAGTTGAATTTTGGCTCATCACTTGACATTACATTTTACAAACATATTCATTCTTTCATCTAACCTCTTAACATTTCATATGTGAAGTTTCTTTTTGTAGCAAAGAGATTCACGAGCTTACTAAAAGTAACAAGTATTCAACACAACGTTGCAAGACTTGTTAGCTTAGCATTGTGTAGACTTGTATAGTTTACACTTCATTTGATTGTGTATTTTCAGTAGTGATCAGTTAGTATTTTAGTCCTCAAAATACAAAGAGTGTTGGGAGTTGTTGTACCCTAGTAAAAGAACTAACGGGAGTGGTTGTGCCCTTGTAAAAGAACTCGACATTTAGCTTTGTGTCGGTAAAAGTATAAGCGACGTGTAAGGTTTTCTCCGCCGGTGAAAGAAGCTTGTTGACTAGTGAAAGAAACTCTCGAGTTGGATACTTGGGGCGTGGACGTAGGGCAAGGAAAAAGAGTCCGTGTAGCCGAACCACGATAAATACTCGTGTTGTGGTTTGATCGTTTCTTTCATTTACTTGCATGTTATATATTGTGTTTGTGCATATATCTTTGATCAAACGGAAAGTTTCAAAGCTAACTTAACAAGTTAAAAAGATTTTAATCGGTAAACTATTCAACCCCCCTTCTAGTTTTCCACAAATTTGTTACATAAAAATATACATTGGTAAAGGTTTATGTATAGTACCTGCTTGAATACGACCAAATAAACGCATCTCTTTCAAATCCTTCATCAACTGGTCCAGCTTCATTTTAAAAACCCTTGTAAGCACATCGGGGCGCTCTGAAGATGGAAGGTTATGCTCTCGCATAAATCTATTTATCTCCGGCCAATTAGGATTGCACGTGATCTACAAATACATAAGTCACATGCCTTATTTTCTATCCTTTTATAAATATCCACGTCATCAGGATTGAAACATCTAAAGATGAGTGATCTAAAAATACATAAGACGCTACTATATCTAAAAAAATCCATCATTGTAAGTATTGGTGATGCTATCCAAAATTATTTGCATTAAATCGAGAAAAAAACTAAAGCCATGGTAGCAACCTGAACCAAAGTACCAAGAATAAATGTCATACGCTCATTCTAATTAATTGAAATAGAACTGTCACCGTTCTAAAAATAAATAAATAAATAAAATAAATAAAAATAATTGAAATACAACTGTTCACGTGTTCCAAACAAAATCCGGTAAAATCCGCTTCACTTCTTGAGATCTTGATGACTTCGATTCATTCATTTTTCTAATAAAAAACCTTGATGCTTGCTCAATCAAAAGAGATGTGTGATGTTTAATTTTTTTCAGGCTGAAAAATAGATCTACAAAAAGAGGCGGCGGTTTTTTGTTGGTGGTTTTTAGGTTTAGAGAGAAGATATAGAAGATAAATGAATAAATTGTTTCCCAGCACTTTTTGAGGATAAAAATATAGTGTGTAGTGTTTTGTTTAATTGGAAAAAGCCCTCATATTTTGTTTAATTGCAATTTTGGCACTTTTAATATTAACCTTTGATCAAACTCATCTAATGGTCCAGATTCATTTTAATGGTTTTGTAAAGTCTGTACATAAAAGTGGTTCTCCATTGAACGCTAAACGGGCTCGAGCTCGAACGGGCACGGGCCAAACAGACTCATATTATACGAATCACTTTAAAAAGGACAATGAAATAAATTCTTTAGTTAGAGAGTAGAAATACTTCACATAAAATTTTTGATATCCGTAAATTTGGTGTCAAAAAAGAACATAATAAACTAAAATACATGATTCATAGAAAATTTTTATTTCAGGGTACACGCCGCCTCAACGCGCGGGTACCCTGCTAGTACTGTATGAAGTAGTAAGGACGGAACCATAACACAAAATATCTGGTGCCTTTAAGGAAAATCAAACAAAACTACATACACAATATTTTGGGACTAAGTTATAAAAAATCAAAGTTTTTGAAAAAAATTAACACTATGAAACAAAAAACCATGAGTTTCTGAGACCCACCCTGGTTGCGTCACAGTAGTATATCTACCCTAAGATGATATCTATGAAACAAATTGCACCAAGTTCACCTACAAAGATAATTTACTATTCATATCTCTAATGTCTCTCTCCAACCTCTTTTAAAAGTTATTAATTATATTAGCAATCTTATGATAAAATTAGTTAATTATAACACTCTTGTCGTTTTAATTTTATTTATTTTTGGAATGGCAGTTTAACTATCTCACAATATTTATATCATAAATCTATCTTACATGTCCTATGTAGGACTTGAACCTGATGAGTGGCCTTTTACTCATCATTTTAGTCCCGGAAAACTCACAAAAACGACCAAAAACATCAAAAATGACCATATAATGTTACAAATATTTTTGGAATGTGTTTTTGTGTATTTCAGGTACAAAAGGGTTGAAAACAAGGCAAAAGAGAGCAAAACGGAGCTTGGATGGGAAATGGAGCATTACCGGATCGACTCGACAAATTTTGAAGCATTTATTGAAGAAAAAGACAAAAAGTCAAAGTCAAAGTCAATCCCGGGATGTGACATGGGGGTGAGCTTGAAAATCAAAAAACCAAACCCAAAATTCCCTTTTTACTCTCAACTAAGACCAAATGACCATTTTACCCTTCACCCAAAACACAAAATTCCCAAATTACCCTTTTATCCCGAAACTTAATTTCAAAATCAATTTCAAAACCAAATCACAAAACCTTTTTCCCAAAATCATTTCAAAACCAAAATTCCATTTTCAAAATAAATTCCTAAAACATTTTTGTAAAAACTCTTTATTAAAACTCTTTATTAATATTTTGTTAAAACTTTTTACCTTTTATTATTATTATTATTATTATAATTATTATTATTATTATTATTATTATTATTATTATTATTATTATTAATTTCAAATTTTCAGTTTTTATTAGCTAATTTCCCTTTTTAGTTACGTTTTTAAATTTCATTTTTTATTTAGATTACGTTTTAAGTTAATTTGATTTACGTGCTTTATGCGTTTGTTTATTTGATTTATTTTGAGTTGTTAATTGTTTAATTTAGTTTAAAATTTCCAAATTCTCTTAAACAATTCAAATCACTCGATCACAAATCGTATTCGACTTCACATCTCATACCTCGTTCGGACACGACCCGGGGATATCACAAACTCCCGGTATATACGTAGTTTGACTTGTTTGACTATTTCCCGGTCAACGGTCACTACTATTTTATATATATATATATATATATATATATATATATATATATATATATATATATATATATATATATATATATATATATATATATATATATACTTTGATACAAATCAGAACCCATAACCATTTTGTTGATGAATTTCTCATATAACATGATATATCATTTGAAAACAAACCTAAATACTATTGCATGTCTAGAAAAACACTAATGACTACTTTTAATTGTTTCACAAACACGATAATAGCTTACCAATTTGTATGTAATTCTCATCTTACATGTTTTATCAAGAGCGTTATATTATTTAAATTAACATTGCCTATACGCATTGATACCCGCATCAACAATTCAACACACACATACAATTTATTAATTTGTTATCACATTAGGTAGTGTTTATGATGCTTTGCAATTTAGTTGAATCCCATTTGCTCCAATTTATTGAAACGATTATGCCACGAATCTAATGCATAGGATCATTCCTTGTAACCTTCGAATGATGTTCGACAAAATTTTGTATTGCTTTGGGAACCTAGGGTTGCGTTTAGTTATTGAAATGAATAGCTTCTTCACATCATCATTAGTTCTTTTGTAAACCAAATGAGTTTATTATCTTCTGATATCATGTTCAATATCATAGTTTCTAACCCGTATCGTTTGTGTTGATAATAAATAGCAAATCAAAGAGCGTGAAACACATGCACAAATAAGATAATAACATTGTTTTATTTGATTGGATTAGCTGCAATTTGCATGTTTTCGTACAAAATAACAATGTTCACATAACTTTTTTCTTTTTGCTTGCATCACCACTGCAAAGATTAATAATGGAATATGTCTGGCAATCACTACTAAAAGAGACATAAACAAAGGTAAAATCCTAATAGAGACCGTTCACCGTCACCGCTTTACACCTTGGGATAAGCAAATACCTTTAGAAACAATGTTACTCCGATCTTTATTTATTGAGAAACCTAACTAGCAAATGAGTAACCACCAACAAGATGACATCATGAACAAACACACTAATGCCTTAACAAAAGGGAAAATTTCAAAAGTACACATAAAATTTAATTTGTGTCCACTATTAAGTCTCAAATATTGCAAATCCATGTCCTCAAAATTGTGACACATGTCCACTTTGATTTTATATTTTATCTTATTATTAAGAGTATTAAAAGACTAAAATACCATCTTTTAAATGTGTAACATGTGTCCATTAAATGTGCGACTGTGCTACCACATTGCTCAACCCATTCAATGTGTGACCTAACTTTCCACCTTTTCTGGCTAACTTTTTATTTTCGGATTCCGGCGACACTCAATATTTTATTTCCAGATTCCAGCAAGAATTAATATTTTTCGGCTAACTTTTTTTTTAAATAATCAGTTACTATATTTTTTAATAGATGACTTGAAATCAATTTTGAATCAACTGTTTGGTATATAAAAGTTTATGGTAGAGGAACAAGATGTGATGTGGAAACCCATAGAAGCATATCTGGTCATATGGGTGGAATCGGTGATTTTATTCAATCTGACAAGTGGTGTGGGCCATTAGTTCCATCCATTCATATTAAATTTGTGAGACTATAATTGCCAAGTAGTGAGAGCCCTTTATTTTCATTCTTTATATACAAACCTAGACTAAACTAAACAATTAGTTTCACAATTATATCAAAACTTATTCTCATTTCCATTTCACCCTATAACCATACCCATTCCTTTAGTAATTAGGGTGCGCTTGGTTTGAGCTTATGAGAATGAATGAATGAGTATGGGAATGATATATGTTGTTTGTTTCATGGTAATTGGTACGGTGAAATTCATATATTGGCTTTATATCAAAAGAGGCAAAGGAGCATAGTATGAATCTATCATTGTTGAGGGCCCACCACTACTATCAAACTCATACCAATTGTGAGTCCTATCATCAAACCAAACGGCCCCTTATTGTTATCAAACCCAACGATAGATTTGAAAAATATAATCTTAATACTTTAGTAATATCTCAATTCCAATACCATTGTTTGGTTTATTATCAAACTGGACATCTAACTTTAGAAAAATATAATCTTAATACTTAAAGTTATTGAAAGTTGATACAAAAAGTATGAGATCAATGATAGATTTGAAACCGACCTTGTTAGTAGATTTAGAGTATGATTACAGTTAGTAGATTAGAGTATTATTGTGATCTAGGAGTGAATAGACTATCACAGACACCCAAGTTAGGTTGACAACTTAGTCTGAACATGTTTTAACTTTTATTGAACAGGTTAGGTGAATATCTGAATATGTTGTTTTAATATCTTTTTGAACTAGCTCATCCTTGACGCCGTTAATAAAATTGTTTTTTCATTAAAAAAACAAACTTCACAAGTAATTACGAGAGTTAGTTGGTTTTTCAGTTGGAATGTTGGACACATTACTTTACATGGTAAATTGTCTAAATGGCATTACTTATGAAGTGTAAATAACAAAATAATTTATGGTAAATTACTTTTTATGTTTTTAACATGCTTAAAGTAAAACCTTGAAAACAAATATAGGGGAGAATGACCTTTTAGAAGTTAGTCGGCTATGGTACTAGGCCCAAGAATTTATTCGAGCCAAAAATTTAAGTGGCTTTTTTTTTTTTTTTTTTTAATAAAAAAATAGGTGATGAACAATTTTGTTTCTTCATCATTCTTTGATTAACTTTTTCATAAATATTCTTTGATAAATAATTTTGTTTCTTTCAAATTATTTCATGAATAATTCTTTTTGCTGATTTTTTATTTATTTATTTTTTATTTTTTTTATTATTTTTTTTATTTTTTTAACAGACTCATCAAATATTGAAACTTATATTCTAAACATTTCAAGTTCTAAAATCACAAAATTGTTTCATTGAGACATTTCATTAAACACGGTATGAGTGTTTCCATGAACACGTGATTTCTTTGAAAAGTTATGAGAAAACTTTAAAAAAACAAAAAAGATGAAGTATTGATGTTAATTTAAAGTTTATTTTTTCAAATTTTGGTATAATAATTTCGTCTTAACTCAAATAGAATGAAACCTTAACTTTGATAAAATTCTATTTCTTTTAAAGGGTCGTAATTTGTAGCAATTGAAGAAATATATGATGAATTGAATATACATTGAAACCTAATTTTGTTGTCTTGAATGATTTTTCAACCTAAAATTGGGATAAAAAAAAATAGACTACTCTTCTTTCAAAGGATCGTAATTTGGCAATTGAAGAAATATATGATGAAATTGAATATACATTGAAACCTAATTTTGTTGTCTTGAATGATTATTCAAGCTAAAATTGGGATAAAAAAATTGACTAAGTTGTCAAAGATAAAGAGATAAAATGGCTCTAAAATAGAAAGTAAGAAAAGACACATGTTGAGAGCGGGTGATACGTTTTAGTCTTTTTAAAAAAGTAGGTTTTTTTTATCTCACTTTTTACAAGATCACGACCTATGATTATTAGCGTCATTTTTATGTGTGCGAGAGAAAATAAATCCTAAAAATATATAAAATTAACATTGCATAGGTATACAAAGACCTTTTTCCAGTCCAATGCTCCATCCTACTAGGAAACATCAATGCATAGAGCATATTACAAAATTACAACCCAAAATCACTTGATCATCTCGACTTTGCATGATAGAAGTAATAACACGTCCCTTGGGTAGTTGAGTCCAAAGTGTCAGAAGTTTATAAATTTACATTCCAAGTTGCACTAGCAGGTGGGTGACTATTGCAATGTCGTAATCAGAAAATTACTTAACCTGGGATCCAAACAAAAGGAAAAAGTAGCACCAACAGTGACATTTTGTTTATGGTTATCACTTTTGAGCGCAAGGGAAATCAAGCTAACAATTTGCTATGAAAACGACTGCAATGTTGTAGCAAGTTCACGAAAACGGCTTTGATTCTCATCTAATCGGATCTTCATGCAATCTCTTATCTTACTCATGACACTGTCAGCTTGTGCACACAGACTAGAAAAACATGGTTGCATCTCAGCCGTCTTTGATGCAGGCAGCTTTGTCATCAATCTTTTAATGATGTGCAACTCACAAACGATGTGATCGATCTTCTTTTTCCCTTGCTTAATCTGCTCACCTAAACTCTCCCAACAGCTATTGATATGTGCCACGTTTCCCTCAATCTGTAGTTCGTTTTCATCTAGTGCATTCTGTTCATCATCCATCAATGCGTTGCGGCTCTCCATTGGTACATTCTCTTGCTCAATATGAGCCCTGTTGGTCTCGATATCAGCTTTCTCTTGCTCTAGAAACACTTTTAGTTTGTCCCATATGTATTTTTGCATATGTGGCATTCCTCTTTGCTAGAATCTCCTGCATGATACAATAGAGCTCATAGGAAACATAGGCAGACACTGATGATATGATGGTATTATAATCTTGTATAAGTGTCATCATAGTTGGCTTGATTTTGTCAAAAACAGGGGGCGGGATAACAATTCTCACTGTGACAACAAATATATCAACTTCACAATTTATAACACTATAGATTTTGTATGCAATTTAGGCTTCTGGAAGGGTTACAAATCACACAATAGAAACTGACACCAATCATCAGTTTTATGCCTGTTCATATTACGCAACTTCTTTCTTTTAAAATCATTTTAGGCAACCTCCTTTATTTCGAGAAAAAATATATAATGGTATTTTATCTGCAGAAAATGGTGGAAAAGTGAAAGTACATTACTTGAAATCACCGAAAATAAAGTATGTTGATATTCTATTTCTATACATCATGGGGATCACCATAAAATATCGTGAAACAAGGCGTTACTTAAGAAAAAAAATTTTGGAAAACTTATAAATTGCTGAAATGTTTTAGGAAGTTCACACAACCATTCACATGTTGGGTAAAGAGGTTAAAATATGAGTATCCCAAAAAAATGCTAGGTTCTTTTTTTAGCCATTACAATAGTGCATACCCACTAGGAGTCTAGGATAGTCTTTGACTAGAAGATAGTTGAATCCTCTTATAAACAGGTCTGACATCTGTTTCTTTCAAGTGCGGTGCCTTATAACCCAAGGCAAATGTCAATAGGCGGGTTGTAATGAGGTACCTAATAACCCAACATGTGAGCAAAAGATCCTACTCTTCAATGGGAACATTATAGGTAAAGTTCAGCAAACTAACTAAACTTTTAAGACATCAATTTCATATGTGCTTTTGGGCCATATGGAATAGTTGTAGCCAAAAAAAATTAACATTCAGCCTAGCTTCATTTGCAACCTCTCACGAAATGAAGATGTCTACACGTTTACTGTGGTTCTAACAAAATGAAACCAAAAACAAATACAAAATACCAAAAGGTTGCCATCAAAATAAATTTTGAACTCAAGTGAATTAAAAATAAATAAATAAATAAAAAGAAAAAAAAAAGGACAAAAAAAAAAAAAAAAACAAAAACTAGGTAACATCATATCTCAACAATTAAAACCTAACTTGAGGATCTGATTTAGTTTACTAATTTCTGCTATAAGTATGATGCATGGCAGATAAGAATATACTTGATGATGTAAATACCTCACGTGAAACCATGGTGAAGGTGGCCCCTGGAGATCCATTTAGCAAATAGATTTTGACTTCGGTAGACATGTTTACCATCTTTCTTGGAAGCTGACACTTATCTACCAATAATGGATAAATCTTTATACTCTTTAAATTAGCAAGCGGAGAATGCTGATGCGAAATTACTTCCCCAGATGAAGAAAGATGCTGCAGCAAAAATTACAACACAACCATAATATTCCACTTATATGTTTACTCCTATAAGGACTCAATATGAAAAAGAGCCACACTTGTTTTGCTTAAATCTTTTTCAATGTTTTGGGAATTACGACGACAAACATTAAGAACCAATAGCTATATACCTCGAGAATTTCCAAGTTAAGCGTCAGATATTTTACACTGTGAAGAAGTTGAAAAAGACTAAAAATATTTTAAGGGTCTTCCGTGTATGGTCTGGTAATAGAGATATCCGCCTTCTCCAAAGAATGGAAATCGTCAGCAGAGAACTTTAAACAATCATAGCATTGAAGGTGCAGGTAGGCAAGGTCAGGCGCAGAAATCATAATCCCCTTTGAAGAATTTTCACATCTTCTAATAATGAGATTCTTGAGTTGAGGTGCAACCACACTGAGCGATCTCGCATACCAAGGTTCACTTTCAATAGTGAGATTAGAAAGTTGGGGATGAAAAATATTGAAATCAATATTATTCCATCCCACCAGCAGGTGGCAATTTGTTAAGGTGAGATTCTTCAAGTTCACACACTTGGAGATAAGCCCACTGAAATTATCAGCATTGTCATGAGACAAGATGATTTCATTAAGATGCAATGTGGTTAAAGCAGGGACCTCCCACGTTGATGTAAAGATCACGTGATGGTAATAAGACTGATTTAAGATGAGATGTTTGAGAGTCTGAGAACTAAAGAGAGATAGAGGAAATTCAATAGTACTATCAACTGATTTAATATTCAGCTGTTGGACATTGTGAGAGAATGCATACGCAAGAATTCTTTTGACAAACACTTGGCTAGCCTTTCCACGAAAACTGAGCTTCACCGAAGACACTTCCCTTTGATTATCACGGCCAGAGAGAACATGTTTAACAAATTTTGAGAACTTCGGCAAATTAGGAAAATCCTCACTTGAAAAAGCAAGACACGTCATTGTAGTCCAGATAACCTCCATCTAGATGACAAAGTACTGGTTTTAACAGCATCTAGGGTGTCATTAAACGAGAGAATTTTATGAATAAGATCATCAGGCAAGCTGCTTAGCCTATCTACTTCTACATCCAATCTCTTCTTATCATTTTCAGAAACCATTCTCTCCCCAATTTAAATCGAAGAACAATCATTCATATATGTTTTGGATCCTTTCAAGTGAAATCGACCAAAATGTCAGGATTCATCTTATTCTTTGTCTTGATGCTTAACCGTCATCATGTCGTCTTTTTTACCTTGAAAGCTGCAATTTTATAAAGTTTTATTAACAATCTAAACTATAAACTAATGATACAAACTTCTATTGGTCCTATTTCCGTATATGAAATGCCATTGTTTGAGCTTAATAAAGTTATAGAAACCAGTATAACTTTCCCTCTATGGCTCTATCTATGAAGGTCCTTTATTGCCTCTAAATTCGACAGACCACCTAGTGACTTTAATTAAGTTATCTAGCTTAATCAATAACCAAAACTTAACCGTAAACATGTTCAACGATAATTAAGTTAACTTTGCAAAATATTTAATAACTTTTCCGGTCACCTTCTGCTGCTATAATCCACCCACAAACAGAACCATCCGAAATTCACATGATAAAGTTTTTGTGACAAGGTTCCTACTCTAACCAGTCTTGTGAAACAATTTAGGACTGCGGTATCTACTTGAGTTTTGATGACTTGACAGTAATGACTAAGTAGTAAACCACCTTATCATCAGAATCCTACTTCTCATACCGGAAAAAACAGTTCTTACCATAAAAACATATAAGGTTTTTACAGTTTAGGTTACCCACGAAGGGCAAGTCCGTGACTCAGATGTACGTGGCTAACCAAGGTATCCATATATGTGACTGCTTCCAACCCTTTCCCTGGCCACCCCAAAAGCACTCGTTACCCTCTTTGATTAGTTTTCAAGCATAATACCCGGTAAAGGATGACAAAGGGGGTGTTTGTTTTATCTTTTTTTTATTAGGCTTATTTAGCGACGACAACAACAACAACAATAATAATAATAATAATAATAATAATAATAACAACAACAACAACAACAACAACAACAACAACAATAATAATAATAATAATAATAAATAGTAAAAAATGGAGAAAAGACTATTGTAGTATGAGTTTATTTACCATTGGGGCATTGCATTAGCGGTATCCGGTCAAGGACGGCTTTTAAAGAAATAGGTCATGGGTTTAATCTCAACCTCGGGTTAAAAGCACGGGGCTAGTCCTTGTGGAAGGGTCAATCGTCACCCAAAAGGAGGCATGGGTTCGGGGTTTCACGGCCGATTTAAACCTTTTAGATAAGCTTATGAACTTATTTAGGAGACCTTGTTTTAGCTTTTATAAAGGGCTTATGAGCTTATATGCAGGGGCTTATAAGCCCAAATTCGTGGCTTAAATAAGTTTATACGCTGGTCCAAACACTCAACCTATACATCATAGGCCATAAGCTACTTACTAAATATAAGGCTAAAGAAAAACTAGTTACATATAACTTTGGTCGCTTTATTAACATAGTAAATTATAAGCTAATAATCCAAACAGTGAATATGACATAAAATATGGACCCTAAAAGCAGAAAATTAGTTCAATTCGAAATATATAAAATGTGAAAAAGGAAATGAGAGATAATACCTGCGTTTGACTCATCAGCTAATGGAGGAGGGCATGCACGGATTATTTTTAGCGTAAATTCTGAAATGAGGACTTTTTGTGGTTCCAAATTCCCACCAATGACTTTTTTAGCTAGTGTTCCCAATTTAGTCAAGTGCTAATGTGCGATCGTGCGATCCCATTAGTTTCTTGACACGTGTCCCACCCACTATCTCTTATCCCCCATGTGTCCAGACAAAAATTACTTATTTACCCTTAGTTCTATAAGTAAAATAAATGTGCAATTTTGTACCTATTAAATGTGCTAATGTGCTAATTCGTTTTATTTCCAGATTTAAATGTGCGATTTAAATGTGCTAACGTGCGACTTCCCTTTTATTTCCAGATTCAAAATTTTTTTTCCAGAACTTTTTAAGAAATAAATCTTTTATTTATCTACTATCTTTTTATTTCATCTCTTCATGTTCATGTAAACTCGGAACATACATATTTAAAGTTAAATCCTTTTACCGAGAAAATAGAAAACACGTGTTACATTTCTCTTTATTAACTTGTCACATGGCCCACCTTTAATGCTTCATTTATATATAACCATTTCCTTGTTGTTGATAGACATTGGTGTTTCATTTATATATATCGTTTTAGGTGGGTTCTTGGTGTGCACTAGCAGATTCCGGCGAGCACTAGCAGATTCCAGTGCCGCCTATTGGAAAAATTTTCGGCGAAGTCTTTTGTTCACCGAATCGATAGATCGGTGTGTTTACATCATTTCTGGAGCGTTTTAGCTCCTAGCTCCCACCGGAACACCCCTAACGCGCCACCACCGCCGTCACTTGCTCGTTTTTAAGTTTTGGTAAGTGGGTAAGCTAGATCCGTGAGTGTAGAGTGATACACTCACCGATTTCCACCCTTGTGTGAATCGATGAGGCGCAAAACAACCACGAAGCATGTTGTCGTGTTTCGGTGTTCATTTTTATGGTGATGGTTGTGTTGATCTGTTGTGGTGATGGCAGATCTGTGGTGGTGATGGTGGTGTTGATATGTGGTGACTGGAAAAAAAAAATTGGATGTGGTTAAATAAGATGTGGTGTTGATATGTTGTGAAAAATACTTAATAGAGATGTTGTTAGTTATTTTATTTAAGTGAGGGTATTATAGTCTTTTAATACCTTTAATAATAAGACAAAATGGAGAATATATGGGAAAACACTGTACTTTATTATTAAAAAAGTGAGAATCGCACGATCGCACGTTAGCACTTGACTAAATTGGGAACACTAGCTAAAAAAGTCATTGATGGGAATTTGAAACCACAAAAAGTCCTCATTTCAGAATTTACACTTTTTGTAAGGTTTTGTATAGGGAAAGTTAAACTCGCTTGTTTTTGCTCATTATGAGCTTACTATTTAAATGCAAATGCAAAGCTTTGAGGAAGCGTTTTGAGGAAGCATTCTGAGCTTCCTATTCAAGGCTTCTTGAGCAAGCATTAGATTCTCGTTATGCGTATTAAATTGTACAGTATATTTTCCCAAAATACAAGTTTTCAATGCACGATGCAATGCAAGTTAAGCATGTTTTGGGTATACATTTTTTATATAATAAATGAATTTCATCATTTTAGAGTGTTTTTGCAAAACCTTTCTCATTGAAAAATAAATTGGACCAATAGGAAAGCTCTATTTTGATAAGCAATATCATTGGTTAATAAAAAGTCAAAATTGAATTGATTTTAGTCAAACTTTAATAAATTTGATAGAGAATTTAATTAAGAAAAAACACATAGGTTTCAAATTTATAAAAACAAAAACTTGCAAAAAGAGGAGGTAATTAATAAAACTTTAATGGTTGAATCTTTAATATATTATATAGAGTTAAGTGTAAAATTATAAATATTCATATTTTTTAATAACTTTAAATAATAAACAAATAACCCCTTACACTTTATACCCCTATACTTTATAATATGAACTTTATTTACAATTACATAAGTATTAGTATTAGTTTGAGACTTTCATTAATTAAATTACAAAATTTTGTTAAAATACGAATTAGTTTTAATATACTTTAAATAGTTTTAAAATAAATATTAGTTTAAACCTTTTTTTTTTTTTTTTTTTTTTTTTTTTTTAACGTCAAACAAGGACTCATGTTATCCTATTCAAAAGTTTAATCTATGCGTACACGTGTTTGAATGCTAGATACGGCTAAATTATTATTAACGGTAATATAAATATCAAATGCTAAGCATGAGTTACTGTGATATGAAAATAAATATATGCGATTGTACTTATAACAACGACTTATGTAATTATTATTTAAAGTTTATATAAAGATATCCGGAAAAACATTTTCGAAAAACTTTACAGAGTATACTTTAATTTTATTAATGCTCATTGCGTGCTACTAAAGTCACATATTTTGTTCAACATGATATGAATAGTTAAACAACAACATCAACCTCAACATCTATGTCAGTTGAATAAAGTGAAAGCTTTCATCCAATAAAATTTTTTACAAAATATTAATATATATTAATACATAATGAAAAACTCATGCATATTTATTAGTTGTACTTATTTCACAATTTTTACGTGTAAATTATTATATGTCTATATAGTAAACTAAAATTTTAAAATAAATTTGATTTATGTATAAACCTCGTGCCTGCACGGGACTTATAACTAGTATGCAAATATGCAAGTTTTATGCAATTGATCCTTTCAAAAATTTTTAATTTGAATGGATATGTTTTTTATGTCATTTTTACATTTTAGAGTTACATTACCAAATCTGGTTATGCTTATGTTGATACAAAAGTTGGGCGTTCATTGTTTGGGTTCCTGTT
Organism: Artemisia argyi; assembly: GCA_030686995.1. NCBI lineage: Eukaryota > Viridiplantae > Streptophyta > Magnoliopsida > Asterales > Asteraceae > Artemisia > Artemisia argyi. The sequence continues at coordinate 15,521 of JARVZY010003667.1, read as the reverse complement.
CTCGTATCAATTTGATCTTAATGCTTGAGACCTGCGCACTAAGAAAGCAAACAACACCGTTAGGCTTATCGTGGGATTGTCTCCCATGATTATCCTACGGCGTGAGAGTAAGTAATCGGTTTTAGGGTTATATTAAAGAGTTAGGGTTTTTAGATGATACCTCAATGAGAGCCGTGTTATTCTTTATATAGGCACGAAATCCTTGTAGGTTTCGTGCTCCTTACTCTTCGGCGTATCTCGCCTTATCCGGTCTATTGATCTTTATCCCATAAATAGAAGATCATTATCAAGATCATAAATAGTTTATTTGGGTTTGGGCTTTCGTGAGCCAAAACCGTTTGTATGACAACCCAAATCATTATTATGATCGCCCACGCATGGTGGGCTTGGGCATTAGTAATGTCCATTGATCGGGTTCGTGACCCGGGTGCGGACTATACGTCATCAGCTTATGCGTATTAAGTTGTATGTACATTTTTCTAATTTGTTTATTGGATATGTTTTTTATGTCATTTTACATTTAATAATTAGAGTTATATTACCAAATGATTTTTTTAAGTAAACAACTACTGTCAACTACTACTACTACTAAGTATTAACTGCTACTACTTATTATTAATGCTAAGTGCTAACTACTGATGCTACGTTTACTACTAACTACTACGGACATGCTACATTTACCACTAAAATTAATAATGGAAACTATCAATCACTACTAAAAGAGACATAAACAAAGTTAAAATCTTACAGTAATAGTCTAATAGACACCGTTCACCGTCACACTTTACACCTTGGGATAAGCAAATACCTTTACAAACAATATTACTCCGATCTTTATTTAGAGCACAAGCAACCCCCCCCCCCCCCTCATCCCTCTTCACTTCGTTCTTGCTCGTCTGCACGACGAAGCAAAATTATGACATTTTGTACTTTTTTTTTCTTTTCTTTTTGTGAGTAGAAAATGTTGATCCCAGTTGAGCTTTAAACGATCTTATATAGAAGTTAACTTGAATGAACACTTAAGCTAATATGCGGAATATAAAAGCTTAACTTAAGAAGAATTATGATTCTCTTTCAACACTTCAATATTATTAATACGAGCACTCAACAATGCTAGGGTTTTACAACCTTGAAGTGAATAATAACACGTACATAAACTAACCCTAGGATCCTCCTTTTATAGACCAAGGAGTCCTACTAGGTTTACAATACCTTTCTCTACAAGATAAGTATATTCTAGATAAATATAATATTTACACAATCTATTCTATATTTATCTAAACCGCATACATCCTTATCCCATTAGCAGCAGATTCTGTCAGCAGCATTTATCCTCAGCAGCACTTTGACATTAGCAGCAGAATCATTACTACTAGCAGCAGTTTCACTCAGCAGCAGTTTCAGACCCAACAATCCTCCCCTAAACTTATTATTTATTTCTAAATAAGTAAGTTTCTTCTAAGCACAATTAATCACTTGGAGGATGCTTCCAAACTCTTCAACTCTTGAGAATTCAGTTGATCAAATATCCTTTTATACTTTGACAGTAAATGGAATGCTTGATCATCATAATCATAATCTTTCTGCAACTTAAGTGATTTATCACCATTAACCATCTGATTAACAATTTTCCAGTATCTTACAACTGGGTAATCCATTTCAGCTAGCATATACAAAGTAATTGGTCCAATATCCAACACATGAACTCCAGAGTCTTGAAAAAGTCTCCATCTTCTTACTTTGTAATCTACTATCTCTGTCCATTCAGAATCATCCATTGAAGGTTCAAACATAAGTTTAAGAGCTCTCCACATAACATTATCAGAAGAAGTTATGATGTGATCAATTTGCTTTATCTCATACTTTTTACCATCAAACTTCTTAGCTCCAAACTTTGCCTTGTATAGCTTCCATAAATCTTCAACATCCTCTCTATCAAAGTAATGTAGCATCTGTTGAAATCTAAGAAACCTGTGAATTTTACCATCAGATCTCTGGACATCATGAAATGTTCCAACATTAGTATCATATCCTGTAGTTACTTTGATAATAGGATATTTGACACCAATTGGTTTAGCATCAACCACTTCAGGATCTTCTATCTTGCCAACCATAGTGTAAACCTTCAATTGTTCTTTTAGATGCTCTGGAGGAATATGATCAAAATCATGTTTAAATTCATTAACTTCAGGCATAGAACTGCTTCCTTCTCCAATCTTTCTCTTCTTCTTTGCAACTGATTTATAAATAACACCTTTTCTCTTATCACCTTGCACAGAAGAAGTAGTCTTTGCTGCATCACTTTCAAGCTTTTCAACAACATTAGCTTCTTGAATTTGCCCTGCTTCAGCTATCTTTTCAGGTACCAACTTCTTGTTCATCTGAGCAATTTGTTCCAAATCCTCAGCACATCCCATAGCATAAAAAGTATTTGTTCTCTTCTTTGTTTGTTGATACAAATCAAAAACTTCTTTATCAGAATAAGCTTTCAACTGCACCAATGTCCATCCACCCATATTCTTTAGATACCTTTCATACTCTTTCCTTTGCTGTTTAACAGTTGGACCTTTAAATATCTTAATCTTTCTTCTAGCAGCAGCATTCTCTTTTCTCTTCTTAGAAGTAAAGTCACTAAACCAAGATTGCACATTAAAAGTTGGAACTTCATTATCTTCAATCTTGATCAGCTTGTTTAGTTCAATATCAGCAGCAATTCTGATCTTTTCATCTACCCATTCATCATAATTCTTTAAGCCTTCAGCCTCTTTCTCAGCTAACAGTTGTTCTTCCATATTAATCAACTCTTGTGCTTTAAGAGCAGCAGCTGCATCATGTTCAACTTGCAATGGCTTAGGCCAAGAATCAAAAGGTACATCAGTAAAGTCAATCCCCTTATACATTATCCTTGGTGTTTCAACTTGCTTGCCCTTTCCTTTATCAGTAGAAGATGAAGAAATAATCTTCTTTTGTTGAGCAGCAGGTTCTTTAATCACAATCCCTTTTTCAGGTTTTCTAGAGACTGATGATTTGATTGTTGTTGTTGTTAGTTGTGGTAGTGAAGGAGTTGGTAATGGGGAAGTCTTCTTGCTCAGCAATACCATAGCTTCAGTAGCAGCATTGTCACCAGACCCAGCAGCAGAGTCTTGTGCATCAGCAGATCCACTAGCAGCAGAGTTAGTGATTTCTTTAGCAGTAGATTCTTGAACAGCAGAGTCAAGACTATCTCCCAACTTCATCAATGTTTCTCCCATCAACCCTGTTGCCTTTACTAATTGCTCAGGCTCCAAAGTTGTAAGTTGTTCTACCACCTTGTCTTGTGTAGCAATCACCTCTTCTATAACAACCTCATTCCCTGATTTATCAGCAACAACAAAATCTTCAGCTTCCTTAGGACTTTCAACATCCATATCCCCAATCACTGGAGCCTCCCCTGAAACCATTCCATCATTTAAACCCAGAGCACTATCATCCTTTTCCAAATTTGCCTCCCCTGAACCCATTGCCTCTTCATTCCTCCCCTGTTTGGAAGCATCATCTTCCAAGTGAGTAGAGACATCAGGAGAACTCACAATCTGAGAAGTGCCCACTTTCTTCAATCTTTTCAGAGAGGTTGAAGATCTTGATTTCTGAAAGGTCTTAATCTGTTTTTGCAATTTGATGATTGTCTTGTTCTGATCAGCAACAACATTTGAAAGAGTAAGAACCTTGTCCTCCAATGTAGTACATTTCAACCCCAACTTGGTACAAGTAACCGTCAAATCCTGAATAAGTTTCATAATAGTCTCATCACTTCGACCTGTATTACCTGGTCCGAGAGGTGAATCATGGACATTGTCATCATGTACAAGATTTTCCGTCAATTCATTGGTCACTGGTCTGTCCTCATCACTTCGACCTGTGTAACCTGGTCCGAGAGGTGAATCGTGGGACATAAACTCAGTATCAAACCTAGTTTGATCATCTGAGCCCCCTATAGTTGCCATTTGGCTAGGGTTACCATCTTGAGAATTTGATTCATTAGAATCATCATCTCTAGATGTTGCCTTGGGTTGGGTCTTATTTATGTTATCACTATCCTGCTCTGCTGCTAAGCTAGAAGCAGTAGTGACAGCCCTTGCCAACATGTCCTCTTCATCTCCTAGGACAGCCTCATCTGGTACAGCCATACTAACACTATCCTGAGGAAGATCAGTGTTCTTTTTGGTATTCCTACGGGTATAGAGTATTTTTGGTTGTGTAGCAGATGCAGAAAAGTTGGGTGTGTGATGGGAGTCAGTGGGATTTCCTGATCCTTCACCCTGATTGTTTTGCACAAGTTGCACCATGGAAGGTGTAAGATTTGTAGTTTTCCCTGAAAAACCTTTTCCATGTTTAACCAAGAAAGTAAAAGTTTTAGAAACCAATTTTGGAGCATCATAAGTAGCAACATGGCCTCTAAACTTTGTAAGTTGTTTTTGAACAAAGAGTTGTATAAATCTTGGATAAAGCAAATATGAACCAGACTCTTTGATAGTTTGAAACATCCCTTCCAAAATCATTCTTGAAAAATTGAATGGGTTACCTTTGCTTAGGCATACCATTGCAGAAGCAATAGTAGTACTAAACTCATGCCATCCAGAAGTTTTAGGACTCAAACAATGAAGAAGAAGATGTATCAAAAACTTGTATTGAGGACAGAGGAGAGACTTTTGAAATTTTAAATTTGTATGATTCCCCTCATACCCCAAATCTTTTAACCCAGCAAAAATAGCAGAATTGGCAAGACAAGTGGTCTCTGTTTCATCATTTAAAAGAAGAGTTTCTCTTATGAATGATTCAGTTACACGAATCTTTTGTCCATCTACTAAGGCACTAACATATTTTTCCCCATTCATAGTTTTGATTTTAGCGGTAAGCCAAAACTGTTTGATGTGGGAAGCAAATATAGTAGGATTCACAGTGAGTGCATACCTAAGAGAAGTAGCATTCAAAAACTTTACCATGTCTGTGAATTCTTCATTAACTGATTCAGCATCCAAAACAACCACACTATTATGTTGCTTTGCCCAGGTACGAACGCAATCCATGAATTAGGGTTTAGGGAAATTGGGAAGAATTGACTTTGAGAAAATTAGAGTGTTAGGGTTTGTGAGAACTTCAATTTGAAATATGAGAAAACCAATTATGAAGATCAATTAGGTTTTAAACTGATTGAAGAAGTTACACATCCCACCCTCACACTTTCAACCGTAGCAGCACAATAACACTAGCAGCAGAGTTGTATAACTAGCAGCAGAGTGAAATATTCCAGCAGCAGAGTTGACTAAATAAGCTTGGTCAAAAAGTCAAGAATCCTCAGCAATTAATGTGATGATATGCCGTAATCTCTATAAAAACGGACTAAATCTTTTCCCTAATTTAATACAATCAAACCCTAATCGTAATCAAAAACGCCAATCAACCAAATCAATACTTCAATTAACCCAAATCAAATCAATCAATCATGAAATCAACACCCGAAATCATCAATATCTCTTCTGATTCCTCATCTGAGGAGGAAACACCCTTTGAAACTTATGTGCCTCCCTTCCGTCCTCCTCATGGTGGTTGTAGAACCAAAGAACAAGCAAAGAAGAGAAAACATGATCTTCCGGTGTTCAAGGATCTCCTCAATTTGAATCAAACCCCCAGCACTTCCAGGGGTAAAGCTGTGATGTCCCCAAAATCTCCATCATCTTTAGAGTCATCAGAAGATACAGCTTGGATACCTGTCAGACAACCATCCCCAAAAGAGCTTGTATCCCCTTTCATCTACACATCATCAGATGAAGATGAACCTCTAAATGAACCTCCTTCAACTCCAGAGAGGCCTCAGTCATCAAGGCCACGACCAAGAAAGTCCACCAAGGCAAAGAGGACAAGAAAGACAAACTCTCCTCTTCCAAAAGAAAGAAAGATTGTTCTTGGACTGCCATGCCCTAGGAAGTAGTGGTTGTAGGTTGTAGTCATCTGATGTTCTTGCACACTGTAATAGTTTCAGAAGTTGTTTTTGTAATCTCTTTTGATGTAAAGACTTCTGATTTTAATGAATGATAAGTGTGCTTCCTTTTGTTATCTAAATATTGTTCTTTGCAAATCAGCATCAAGACTTATTCCTGCACAATATTAGACAAAACACCACAAAGCAAACAAACATATGTACTAGCAGTAGAGTTAGCAGCATAGTACATTGCAATACAAATATATGCTTTATGATAAGCAGCAGAGTAACAAGCAGCACAATGTCTTTACACACTTATACAAAAACAAAGAGATAAGTTTGTCAAAGATTTATCATACCAATGTTTGCAATTAAAAATTAAAACCTCCCCACATCAAAGTGTTTAGTGAGAAGATCAGCAACATTGTTATCAGTATGAATTTTAACAATTTGGATCAACTTCTTTTCATAGCAATCCCTGATAAAGTGATGTCTTATCTCAATATGTTTTGTTTTAGAATGAAAAACAGGGTTTTTAATTATGCAAAGTGTGCTGTTGTTATCAATATGAATTTTGGTATTCATGAAGTTGTACCCATAATCCAATAATTGATTCTGCATCCATAGAACTTGTCCACAACAACTTGAAGCAGCCACATACTCAGCTTCAGTTGTAGAGTTAGCCACCACTGTTTGCTTCTTGCATTGCCAGGACACCAATCTGCTTCCTAGAAATTGACAACCCCCTGTAGTGGACTTTCTATCCAAAGAAGCTCCAGCATAGTCACTATCTGAATAGGAGACCAAATCGAATGGTGAATCTTTAGGATACCAAAGGCCCAATTTTGGTTGATGCCTCAGATATCTAAAAATTCTCTTCACTGCATTGAGATGTGATTCTTTGGGACACACTTGAAATCTTGCACAGGCACACGCAGCAAACATGATATCAGGCCTTGATGCTGTAAGATACATCAATGAGCCAATCATAGACCTGTACAAGTGTATATCCACTTCCTTTCCATATTCATCCTTCAGCAATGGTTTACTTGTGTCCATGGTAGTCTTGGCTGGTTTAGCATCATCAAAACCAAATTTCTTCAAAATATCATTGACATACTTATCCTGACTGATAAATATACCATTTTCTTTCTGTGTAACCTGCAGACCTAAAAAGAAAGTGAGTTCACCCATTGAACTCATAGCAAACTTATCCTTCATAAGCTTCTCAAAACTAACACACATGGCTTTGTTTGTAGACCCAAAGATGATGTCATCAACATAAATTTGAACTAGCAAAATATCATCCTTTTGTCTTTTAAGAAACAAAGTTTTATCAATTTTTCCTCTACTAAACCCAGATTCTAGCAGATATGTGGACAAAGTATCATACCAAGCTCTAGGAGCTTGATGTAAGCCATACATTGCTCTATTCACCTTGTAAACTTTGTCAGGGTGATCAGGGTCTTCAAAGCCTGGTGGTTGAGACACATACACCTCTTCTGTAATGTTCCCATACAGAAAGGCACTTTTTACATCCATTTGATACACTACAAAATCTTTGTATGAAGCATAAGCCAAGAATATTCTGATTGCTTCTATTCTTGCCACTGGAGCAAATACCTCATCATAATCAAGACCTTCTTGTTGTGTGTATCCCTGTGCTACTAACCTTGATTTATTCCTTATGACAATTCCTCTCTCATCTCTTTTACATCTGAAAACCCATTTTGTGCCAATCACTCTTTTTCCATTTGGCAGTTCAACCAAAGTCCAAACCTCTTGCAGCTTAAATTGTAGAAGCTCATCTTGCATTGCTTCCACCCAACTTGCTTCTTGTAAGGCTTTGTAAGTGTTTTTGGGTTCAATTTGAGAAAGAAAACATGCAAACAGGCAATTTTGAAGATCTTTATGACTATTTCTTTGATGCAGTGATCTGGCAAAGAAACTTTGATGTTGAAGATCTTTCAGTGCTTTAGTCATCTGCCTAGTTTGAATAGATGATTGTGGATCACTTAGAATTTGATCTTTTGGATGATCCTTGTGTATTCTTGTGGTAGTTGTAGGACTAACATGAATATTGAGTTCCAAATTAGTAAAATCTGTAGAAGCTCCAAATAACTGACCATCAAGAACATCATCATCTGTGTCATAGTAAATATTCTCAAGAGGAGGCATATTTGGATCATCAGGGTAGAAAGAATCAACAATAGGTCTACCCTGAGAGTCCAAATGAGGAAACATTGAAGTAGCAGTAGAGTTAGTAGGCTTGGAAGCAGAATGTGGTGGAGCAGTAGTTGTAACTTTTGGCCTAGCAGTAGAGTCTGTTGAGTCAGCAGCAGAGTCTTCTGACTTTGAAGGAGAGACATCAACAACTATTTTGGGATCCACATTTGTTTCTTTTTCTGCTTCAATAGGAATTTCAATATCTTCTTCAATTTCCTTAGTTTTCTCTTGAGAGACCACATCATCTTTAGGACCTAGATCAGTCTGAGAGGGTAGTAGAGTAGGACCAACCTTAAGTTTTTCAAACAAAACAAATTCTTCTTGTGGCTTGTCAACACTAGCAATAACTGGTACATAGTTCATTGTTTTGGTGAGCATATCCACATTAAACAGCCATTCTGGTCCTTTTCCATCAGGATTTGATGTGTTCTCAGAAAACTTAATATGCAAAGTCTCCTCTACATGTTTGGTCCTCTTATTGTATACTCTGAAAGCTTTACTAATTACAGAGTAACCAACCAAATTTCCTTCATCAGCTTTTTCATCAAATTTGCCTAGCTGATCCTTAGTGTTCAAAATAGTAACAGGACATCCAAATGGTTTGAGAAAATCAATCAGTGGCTTCTTTCCATGAAATAACTCATATGGAGTCTTATTATGAGGCTTGACTACCTTACTTCTGTTCTGCACAAAGCATGCAGTGTTCACAGCTTCAGCCCAAAAAGGAATAGGTAGTTTTGAATCAGATAACATTGTTCTTGCAGCCTCAATAAGTGTCCTGTTTCTTCTTTCTGCAACACCATTCTGTTGTAGAGTTCTTGCTACACTGTACTGTCTTAGAATTCCTTTCCCCACACAGAATTGATTCATCACACTATTCTTGAACTCAGTACCATTGTCACATCTGATAATCTTCACCTTGTGATTGTACAGGTTTTCAACTCTTGTAATAAATGCCTTGAGTATTTCTGGAGTTTCATCTTTAGTAGCAAGAAAGAATACCCAAGTAAACCTGCTAAAGTCATCAGTGACAACAAGACAATATGACTTCTTGTTCAAGCTTTTGACAAATACAGGCCCAAATAAGTCCATATGCAATAGATGTAATGGCTCAGTATTTATGTTCACAGTCTTGGACTTGAATGAAACTCTGTGTTGTTTACCCTTTTGACATGCAACACAAATTTCACAATTCTCAAAAGTCTTTGTAGGCATTCCTCTGACCAGATTTCCTTTTACCAATTTGTTCATGGTTTTGTAGTTCAGATGTCCCAATCTCCTATGCCATAATTTGGACTCATCAACAGTGGCCTTTGCAATTAGACAAGTCAAAGTCCTCTTAGGAACAATGTTCTTAATATGGTCACTGTATATATTTTCATTTCTAGGGACCTTCAAAAGCACAGATTGGTCATCTGGCAACTGATAGTCAGGAGAAAGGATCATACACTCAGTGTCTGTAAAAAGAACAAAGTTCTTTTTGTCACACATTTGTGAGACACTAAAAAGGTTAAACTTAAGTCCTTTCACAAGAAACACCTTCTCAAAGTCCAAATTTCCAGTTTTAAGAGTTCCTCTTCCAACAATCTTACCACCTTTTGGATCATTCCCAAAAGCAACATAACCACCATCAAAAGCCTCAAAGTCATCAAGTTGAGACTCATCTCCTGTCATGTATCCAGAACATCCACTGTCAACAATAACCATATCCTTAAGCTCATCCAGTAGATTGACCTGCACATGAAAAGTAGAGACATTAGTTCCTCTTGACGACCCAAGCCATTACTGACTTGGATCTGCCCTGTGCATCAACATAATCAAATTTCTTTAAATCACTTGATGCACTGCTATCCTTGGAAACAGAATTTGAAACATTTGTTTTTGGTTTCCAAGTCCAGCAAGCCGAGGCCTTAACAGCATAAAAGTGATTTCCAACAACTGTGTTTGTTAAAACTTTTGGCCCAGAAGTAGAAAGTTTTGTACTAGCAGCAGATTGCTTGCTAGCAGCAGAGTGCATACTGGCAGCAGAATGCTTACTAGCAGTAGAGCCAGTAGAAGAACTAGTTGTTGATTTGAAAACACCATTTGATTTAGCAGCATAAATAGATCTAGTAGCACCAGATCTCAACAAAACGGCTCTTGGAACCATGTTTCTATTTGGATGTGGGAGAGTTTGTTTAGTTACATATTTATGATTCACCCTAGTGTATTGATTCCAAACAGGCTTTTGGTGTTCAGGACATCTAACAATCAAGTGGTCAAAGCTACCACACTTATAACAAGCCTTCTTTTGTAATTGAAACTGATTACCTAATCTGTTTGAAACTAGGTTGTTGAAGTTTCTCTGGTTACCCCTAGGCTTATTATTGAACCTTTCCATCTGTTCTCTAGGTACCTCATTGTACTCTACCATTTTCCTAGAAAAGTTATTTCCTAACACAGGTTTGACAAACTTAACCTGTTCAATTTTAGGTTTAAGCTTTGTAGGAATTTCTTCCTTTTTCACACTTTGTTCTTGTTTAACCTGTTCCTCATCACTGTCACTATCAGAATACCAATCTTCTATAATAGGAGCTTCAGGAAATTTTCTAGCCTCAACCTTAGGTGTCTCATTAACACTTGTGCTACATTCACCTACAGGTTTTTCAATATTTAGCTCACTAATGAAGGATAGTTCTTTTCCTGGTGGAGCAAAAGCACTTTTGGCTGGAGGAGCCACTTCATTATACCCAATTCCACTACCTTTTCTCATCAAGTTATTCTCTATAGATTTATGAACCAAATCAGAAGCATATTGTTGTTTTTGTACTCTTACTACATGTTTATCTTTTTCAGCAAGAGCTTCCTCCTTTTCTTTTTCAGCTTCTTCTAACTTATTTTTAAGAACTTCTACTTCACTGTTTTTCTTAAAAATTTCAATATCTCTGAGATTAAGTTGATCTACATATTCCTTCTCACACTCTTTGAGATATTCTAACCTTCTTTCAACATTTTGAATACCTACTTTGTAACCTAAGTTATCAAGTTTTAGGTGTTCAATTTCTCTATTTAGACTCTCATTCCTAGACTTAAGTTCTTCTATAGTGTCAGCACAAGATTTAAAAGAACACACAGATGAGTCTGAATCATTTGATACCTCAGAGTCAGAGCCTGATGATGAACCATAGGCCATAAGTGCAAAGTTCTTCACCTTGGGTTGAGCAACAGCTACCAAAGAGAAATTTGGTTCTTCTTCAGCCATATCACTCCAATCATAATCTCCCAGTCCATCACACGACACCAGTGCAGTCTTTGATTCTTCAGTAACCTTCTTTGAAGCATCAGCATTCTTCTTTGGAGCTCTACACTCCCTGGCAAAATGTCCCTTCCTGTTACAATTGTAGCATTCTATCTTTGATTTGTCAAAGCCTGGACTGTCCTTAGCCTTATACTTGACTTCTTTTCCAGTCTTCTTCAAAAACTTTCTTGCCCTCAAGGTCAACATAGCCATTTGCCATTTAAGATCAATTTCTTCAAGATCATCAGGATCAATATAATCCAAGTCTTGATTAAGGACATGTGACCTTATAGTAGTAGTAAGCTCAGCCAAGAATGCACACAAAGCAATATCACTGGTAGAAATCTTATCATTTGAACTAGCAGCAGATACTCCATAAGCAGTAGAATGAGCAGCAGAGTGAGATTCTTGAGATCCTTTTCCTTTAGAGGATACAAAGGCAAGATTTTGAGTACCAGAAGATGAAGTAGAAGAGGTAGATAGTTCTGATTCATACACTCTTAAATTGTCATAGAGACTCTCCAACTTCATAGTTTCGAAATCAGGCTTATTCCTCCACACAACTGTGTGCATACTCCATTCAGGTGCAAGACTTCTAAGAAACTTTAGATTTACATCTTCTTGTGGAACCACATATCCAACAAGTTTTAGATGACTAACAAGTTGGTTTAGCCTGTTGTATGTGTCAATTATCTTCTCTCCACTTTCAGAGGTAAAATTCTCAAACTGATGCTTCAGCATGTTTTTCCTGGATTTCTTAGTAGCATCATTCCCTCCAAACCTGAATTCAACAGCATCCATCAATTCTTTTCCAGATTCACAGTCATCAAAATCCATTTGGAATTCATTAGGTATTCCCATTAAGAGAATACTATGTGCTTTGATTTCTATCTTCCTTACTGCATTAGCTTCAGCAGACTTAATTGGTATCTCTTTCCCATCAGCACTCTTCTCAGGTGTAGAGTCACCATTGACAATCACATTCCACATGTTGAAATCAATCATGCGAATATACTGTCTGATCCTTCTCTTCCAAAGCTCATACTCAGAAGGATTCAGCATGGGTAACCTTGAAGCAGTCACCATATGAGTTTCATCACCCATCGTAGCAATAGATTTGGAACAGCAAACTTTTAAGAAACAAAATCTTCTTGTTAATAACTTCTAGATCACAAGCTCTGATACCACTTGTTGATCCCAGTTGAGCTTTAAACGATCTTATATAGAAGTTAACTTGAATGAACACTTAAGCTAATATGCGGAATATAAAAGCTTAACTTAAGAAGAATTATGATTCTCTTTCAACACTTCAATATTATTAATACGAGCACTCAACAATGCTAGGGTTTTACAACCTTGAAGTGAATAATAACACGTACATAAACTAACCCTAGGATCCTCCTTTTATAGACCAAGGAGTCCTACTAGGTTTACAATACCTTTCTCTACAAGATAAGTATATTCTAGATAAATATAATATTTACACAATCTATTCTATATTTATCTAAACCGTATACATCCTTATCCCATTAGCAGCAGATTCTGTCAGCAGCATTTATCCTCAGCAGCACTTTGACATTAGCAGCAGAATCATTACTACTAGCAGCAGTTTCACTTATAGCAGCAGTTTCACTCAGCAGCAGTTTCAGACCCAACAGAAAATAAAATAAAGGTGTAAGTGGTGAGCCTCAAATGAGTAAGTTGAGGTTAATTGTTAGTGAGAAGGTTAGTTGTGAAGAGTATTTAAGGTAATGTGGCACCCGTGAGCCCCAAACGTTTAGCTTGAGCTAGCCACTACAACTCGTGCTCTTATTGAGAAACCTAACTAGCAACTGAGTAACCACCAACAAGATGACATCAAGATCAAACACACTAATGCCTTTTAACAAAATGTCTCAATGCTAGGAAACATCAATGCATAGAGGATATTACAAAATTACAACCCAAATTCACTTGATCATCTTGACTTTGCATGATAGCAATAATAACACATGTCCCTTGGCTAGTTGAGTCCAAAGTGTCAGAAGTTTATAAATTTACATTCCAAGTTGCACTAGCAGGTAGTTGACTATTGCACTGTCGTAATCACAAAAATTACCTGACCTGGAATCAAAACAAAAGGAAGAAAAGTAGCACCAACAGTTGACATTTTGTTTATAGTTATCACTTTTGAGCGCTACGGAAATCAAGCTAACAATTTGCTAAGAAGATGACAGAAATGTTGTAGAAAGTTCATGGAAGCAGACGTTTAAATTGCTTTGATTCTCATCTAATTGGATCTTCATGCAATCTCTTATCTTTCGCATGACAATGTCAGCTTGTGCATGCAGACTAGAAAAACATAGTTGCATCTCAGCCCTGTCTGATGCAGGCAGCTTTGTCATCAAATTTTTAATGTCGCGCAACTCACAAACGATGTCATCAATCTTCTTTTTACCCTGCTTAATCTGCTCACCTAAACTCTCCCAACAGTTATTGATATGTGCCACGTTTCCCTCGATCTGCAGCTTCTCATCTAGTTCATTCTGTTTCATCAATGCGTTGCGGTTCTCCTTTGGTACATTTTCTTGCTCAATATGAGCCCTGTTGGTCGTGATATCAGCTTTCTCTTGCTCTAGACGCACTTGTAGTTCGGCCATACGTTTTTTCGCGTGCGTGGCATTCCTCTCTGCTATAATCTCCTGCATGATGCAATAGAGCTCATAGGAAACATAAGTAGACACTGATGATATGATTGTTCTACGATCTCGTATAAATGTCATCATAGTTGGCTTGATTTTGTCAAAAACAAGAGGCGGAGTTACAATTCTCAGAATCATATCTTTTGCAGATAGTGCAAACACATACATCGACTTCACAAGTTATAACTACTATAAATCTTCTAAGCTAATTTTAGCTTCCCTAAAGGGTTGCAACGCACACAATAGAATTTGAAACCAATCATCATTTTTATTCTCGTTCAGTTTACGCAATCACCTTTTCTTTTAAAAGCAGTCTTAGGCAACCTCCATTATTTCCGGAAAAGATATCTAAAGTAGGTAATCATCTTGGAGAAAATGGTGAAAGTAAATTAATTGAAATCAAAGAAAACAAAATACGATGATATTCTGTTTAAAATAGAGATCGCCATAAAATGTCATGAAAGTAGTTGAAACAAGGAGTTATAATTATAATATTAAGAATAAATTGGAAAATTCATAAATTGCTTAAATATATTTCACAGTTCACAAAACCATTCATATGCTTTTACAATTCCTAGTACTGGACAAACAAAATTTCTTTTAACAGATCTGACATCTTTTTCTTTAAGTGTGGTGCCCAAATAAATTTGGCCAATGACGCAGGCTGACCCTACTCAGCTATGTCAAAAGGCAGGTTAGAGTGAGGTACCTTATAACCCAATGCCACTCCAATGAAAAGAGGTCTCAGAAACTAGCACATAAGCAAAAGATCCAACTCTCTAATGGGAACACTATATGTAAAGTTCAGCATAGTAACTACGATTTTAAGACATCTGACATCCATATCATATGTGTTTTTGGGCCATATGGAACAGCTGTAGCGAAAAAAACTAACATTCAACCTAGCTTCCTTTGCAAGCTCTCACAAAATTGCTGCTATAAGTATGATGCAGGGCAGATAAGAGTATACTTGATGTAAGTACCTCGCGTGTAACCATTGTGAAGGTGGCCCCAGAAGAGCTATCTAGCAAATAGTTTTTGACTTCCGTAGACATGTTTACTATCCGCACTGGAAGCCGCCACTTTTCTACCATTTTAGGATAAATCTCTAAACTCTTTAAGTTAGCAAATGGAGAAGGCTGATGCGAAATTATTTCCACAGATGAAAGATACTGCAGAAAAAATTACAACACAATCATAATATTCCAATTATATTTTTACTCCTATAACGACTCGATATGAAAAAGAGCCACACTTGTTTTGCTTAAATCTGTTTTAATGTTTTGGGAATTACAACTCTATAAACATTAGGAACCAATAGCTATATACCTCGAGAATTTCCAAGTTAAGTGTCAGATTTTTTACACTGTGAAGAAGT
>JARVZY010003666.1:0-27656 GCA_030686995.1 Artemisia argyi | reverse complement strand
TGTCAATGTGTTGCATTCTTTAGTTGATATAGTGGTGTTGTAGAGGGTGACAATGCCTCCTTCTACTGGGAATTTGAGCATCCTGTATGCTGTGGACGGTACCCGCGCGCATGGTTGATATTCCTGGTCTTCCAATAATGCCATTGTATGGCGAAGGAGACCTGATTACCATAAATTTCATCCAGGCTGCTGTAGAGTGTTGCTCATTACCAATGACCACAAGTAAGCGTAATTGCCCCATGGGCTATATCTTCTCTCCTGTGAAGCCAGTCAGCGACGTCGTGGCCGGAATTAACTGACTTAGTATCTCAGGTCGCACCTCTAGAAACAATGTTCGTACATAATATCTGCGGATGCTCCTCCATCAACATACATGCGGTGGATATCGTGACCCCCCGTATGTATTTCAATGGTGAGCGGTTCTACTACTGCGTTGTCCGCAGCCAAAGTGGGGAAGGAGATTTCATGCCCAAGGGAAAACTTTTGGCTGACTTTTTGCCTCGTCTTTCACTGCCATGATTGTATCATGTAGATGGTGTCAGCCTTGTCTTTAGGTGTCTCTTTCTTGCCCCCATTCTTCTGTTTGTCCTTCCCTTCTTTGATGTTTTTAATGAGGTGGTCCATTTTACCTTCCTTCACTAATTTGTCAATTAGTTGGCGCAGTTGGACACACTCGTTGGTGGTGTGGCCTTTTTGTCCATGGTATTCGCAGTATCCATTCCCCACGCGCCGATCCTCTAGGGGGCGCATTGGTGGAGGTTTCGGGAAGTTTGCACCTTCTGTCACAAATATCTCCCTTGGGGTCTTCGTGAGTGGAGTGTATTTGTCGTTATCTCGTCCTCTTCCCTGACTGCGATAGTTCTTGCTACAGTTGCTACTCTGGTCATTGGATTGTCTCCTGGGCTGTTCTTGTGACCTATAATTTGAGTAACCTTTTTTGCTATCCGCAGCAGCTGCTTCTCCTTGGACAAAAGACCTGGTGCGCTTCATTAGTTCATCAAAAGTTTGGGGAACCTTATCATTCAGTCTCCCGATGAGCTCTGGATTATTGATCCCATTCATGAACCCTGAGATCTTTAGCACTTCAGGACACGCCTTGATGTGTATACATTCATCCTTAAAGCACTCCACATAAGCGCTTGTGGATTCCCCTTGGCGCTGTTTTTCTCTGGCAAGCTCAACAGGGTTCTTGGCGCACTTCTTTCTTTGAGTGAAGTTCAAACGGAATGCTTTCCGCAACTCTTCAAACCCGTTTATGTTTCTTCGTGGAAGCTTGCTAAACCAGGTTCGCGCATTCCCTACCAATGTGGAGTTAAACATGTGGCACCACACTGGTTGTGGCCAATTTTCGATAGTAGCGGCTGATTCGAAAATTTTTAGGTGGTCATCAGGATCACCTATCCCATCATATGTTTTAACATTGGCGGGCATGCGCCTTTTCTTCTCATCTGAATAATCACTCATGCGCCGCGTGAATGCGTCGATCTTTTGGCAGCTCCAAGGAAGAGATATATCTTCATTCTCTACATTGCGATGTCTTCTCCTGGACTTCCAGGGTCCTGTTTCCTCGTCCTCGTTGTTCGAGGAGTCACTTGAGGAGGAGTCAGCCCTTTTGCGGCGCTTACGCCGTTTTTCCTCGGAGTCCAAGCTTGAGGGGCTTTCACTTGGGGAGGGCTGTCTCCCCAGCCTATCATGAATTCTTCTGCTACTAGACCTTGAAGGGCTCTCGCTCGGTGAGCGTTGCCGTCCAAGTCTGTCCTGGATCCTGCGGTTACCAAGTCTAGCATGGACATTGGTACGCCTTCCATCATCTTCATGCTCCTCCGAGTACTGGGAATTAGATGCTTCATCATCCGTAGCCCTCCTTCCGATTCTAGTGAACACCGGAAGTCAGCGGGTATCCTTTTCGCGCATCTTCTTCTGATAGCGCGATAGGGATGCTTCGTACTCAGGGCCGAAGTTGAGCTGGGCTTGTAGGCTCATACTTGACCTTCTTCTTGCTTCCTCTTGCATGAGGGCAGTTAAGGTTTCATAATTTTTGGATACAAAATTACTTAGTGTGAACTCAGGCGCATCCCCCTCTACCGCGAGGACATCTGTTTCCACGTTAGGTCCCCTATCTCGATTAGGCGCGCATGGTGGCACAGTGTTGTCCACAGTAGGTGTCGTTTGATTGGGAGTAGTGAAGAGGGTGCGCTGGAGATCTTCAGTGCTTGGGGCCACCGTAGTGGCCTGGGTAGTCCCTGTGGGCAATTCTACCGTTGGGAGAATTAGAGTTGGGCCCGATTCTTGGTGACCAGGCGCACTGGTTGTTCCAGAAGCCTGTTTAGAGGTCGGATCTTGATGTTTCCTCCTCTGGGGGTCACCGTGTCTTTTTTCCAACTGCAGAGTCCGCTGGCTTGAGTTTTTATGCTTCGTTATTCTAGTTCTTAGTGTAGGGTCCCACGGATGGCGCAACTTGTAGATAAAAAAGTTGGGCATTCCTTGTTTGGGTTCTTGTTCTCGTACCAATTAGATCTTAATGCTTGAGACCTGCGCACTAAGAAAGCAAACAAACACCGTTAGGCTTATTGTGGGATTGTCTCCTACGATTATCCTCCGGCGTGAGAGTAAGTAATCGGTTTTAGGGTTGTATTGAAGAGTTAGGGTCGTAAATCGTACCTCAATGAGAATTATGATATTCTTTATATAGGCACGGAATCCTTGTAGATTTCCTTACTCTTTGACGTATCACGCTTATTCGGTCATTGATCTTTATCGCATAAATAAAAGATCATTATCTAGACCATAAATAATATATTTGGGTTTGGGCTTTCGTGAGCCCAAACCGTTAGTATGATAGCCCAAATCATTATTATGATAGCCCACTCGTGATGGGTTTGGGTGTTAGTAATGTTCATGAATCGGGTTCGTGACCCGAGTGTGGACTATACGTCATCACCTATACACCAAAAGCAGCAATCGACTTGTATAATTTCACAAGCTGAAGTTTTAAACAGTCTACTTCCATCTGTAACGTCCTCCAAATTAATAGTTTGCTCCAGTTTCACTTCAACGTGCTTTGATGTTAGCCAATCTAATGTCTTTTTAGAAGCTTTTGGTCCAAGAAATCCTAGCAATCGCTCACCTTTATGCACTAACGTTATCTTCTTCTCTGGAAAGTCAACTGCTATTTCTCCTGCAAGTTGTATTCCAGTGCGTCCTCCTCCAACAATCAAAACCGATTGAGCAGCTTTAATTTTTTCGTAATCTGTCATGTAAAAAGACTATTTCAAGTGTTGTATTACTACATTCTCCTCTGTTTATAATAATACATTGTCCGCTATATTAAGGAGGTGTTTGGCTTTGGGAATCTGGTTGTACAGTGGCAATTAATAAGGATGGGTCTTTAAAGACCAGAATTACCGCACAAGAACCTCTTGTGAGTCGTTTGAAAGAGAAGGACCAGGCTGGGGCCTCCAAGCCTAGTGATTCATCTACTCCGTCTACCTCTTCTACTAAAAGGGTTAACCCTTTTTCTAAGGTGAGAGAGATCGTGGTTTCTGATTCTGACGATGACAAGGTTGTGAACACATTTGATGAGTCTGTTAATCTATTTGGTGGTGGTCACGAGCATGAAGAAGACTATGACTATGATGACTATGCGAACCAGGTTTATGATCTTCCAGGGAATTTGGATGTTTTTAATGCCATGTATGGCACCAAGCTTCAAGGTCTTATGAAGTAATCTTTATTTTGTTATGTCTTATGTTATCATTTAAGTTGTGATTTGTTTTCTTGTTTAGAAAATAGGAAGTATCTTGTTATGTAAGCTTTTCGCCTATGTAACGGGCTGAGATATGAGATTCACTCATATCCTTTGTACTTAAACGTTTTTTGGGGTAATATATTTACCGGTTCTTTTGACCTTTTACTCAAAAAAAAGGAGGTGTTTGGCTTTACTTCTTGTAAATGACTGTATGCCAGTCTAAATAATTAATTTATAGTAATAAATAGATTACTCTTTTGACTCCCATATTTTTAAAACTTTAAAGTTTAAACATCTAATTTAATCGCAATATCAAAACAGAAAAGTGCATTTAAACACTATCCTCTATTAATCTATTATATTGATATGGTTTTCATATATCACATAACTACTTAAAAACGCACAAATACCCTTGTAGCAATAGCATTGGAAATTTAAATGTTTGATTCATAAAAATCTGGTTCATAGATGAAATTTCCTAAAAGGAGTTACGGAAAGGAAAAAAGATATCTGTTGTTGCATTGGTGAGCAAAATTATATACTTGAATTAGAAAGCTACTTTTGCTCAAAAAAAATGAAAAGAAAAAAAGAATTAGAAAGCTACTGCTTTCACATCAATAGGCAAAGAGTACATTATTTGCATATTTTGTGGAAGAGTAATCTTATTGCAGTAATTTCTATAAAAGAAATCATTAATTGAAATCTTTTTCTGGACAATATGTTTGATGTTTAGGGCGGGTTTACCTGCTTGGTATTGTTTAAGTCTTTCAGCTCTGGTCTTTGGTAGTTGATCTCCATGACGTGTAGCAATAACAAGATAGTCATATGGGACCATCTGACCATCGGATGTGATGACTTGAGAATCAGATATGTCGACAGCATTGGACACAATAACACGACAAGACCTTAGGTAGTCTTTATGCTGGATTAAGGATCTCTCTCCAAATGTAGGTTCTGCCATTCCTCTTAAACAAGCCCATGGAATCTCTAAATACTCGTTCCTGTTTATAACAATTGATGTTATATGGAAGCCAAGATAGTAACCAGTCAGTAGTTTCTTGCAATAAATTTCAGGTAAGTATCTCATAAAAGAATCTATATATAATGGATTTTAATCAATTTTCGAGATGCTTGCAGATAAGACATACAAATCATGCATACATAATCTTCAAAATTTATAGATGAACTCCTTATAAGCTTAGCAGTTAGCATGTTGACAATAGGAGGTAGATACAACCCCTTTATGCTTTTTACAAACTGTTAGTTGATCAATGATGCAGAATAGTATGCCTTGCAGTCTAAGTTATGTTTAGTAATGTTTCATATTTGAGGAAAAAATTATTACTTTTCATTTGTTTGGAAGTTATATAGAGTTTCTATATAGTAACTAATCAATCTTGAAATCCACCTATGATTTGTAGGTGCCAAATGAATTACCCTTAATAAAGTGCACGCCGAGAGGTTTTTGTTATGAGGGTATGACGTGAAACCCTTAGTGCGGTCACTAATATGGTATACCGCATGTCCTCATCACTAGCTAATATGGACTGTATAATGAGTAATCAAGTATACATGTAGCAGATAAGTCGAACACATAAACATTATTAATAAATAAAATGACTTAAAAAAACAAAGTTACGTTCTAATTGTTAGATTATGGACATTATTTTAGTAGTTGTATGTTAGGATCGAACTCGAGATCACGGGATTGCACACTTTACATATGAAAAGTAAATGAATAATAATTATATATAAATGTTATATTAATTATTAGAACGTAAACACGTAATGATCGTTAACACTTAATGGAAAAGGCTAACGACCATTAGACGAATAAAAGGAAAGGGACTATAGATGAAAATTTGAATGTCAAGAAGGCTCTAGAACCCTTGTGGGTTAGTTAGGGTCGATTGGCTAAGGGTATCCCACATCGCTTGGTGAAGCTTTTGTTCCAAGTTTTCTATCCTATATAAACACACAAGGTTTCATTGTTTTCTCATAACTTGAACACATAATCTTGTGTGTTTTCTCTTCTCTTCTCCTTGCAATTTTTCGACACCCCATTAAAGTTTAAGGGAGTCGAAACTTTGTATTCTCTAGTGTTTGTGCTCGCTTTACTTGCATAAACGTTTACTTGAAGTAGTACGTGTGTACAAGATCGTGAATCAAACACATCATTGTTTGTTTCTTGGATTTGTTCACATAAACCCTAATTAGGGTTCTAGAATTGAAGATTGCATTTGATTCTTGTTCGGGCTAGAATCACTATGGTACGTTTACTTTTATATTTGATTAATTAATTACATGTTATATGATCTTGTTATAACGCTTCCGCATATGCTCTCTTGATGTGTTTGATTTATTTTATATGATTGTCATGATATTATAATTCCAACAGTGGTATCAGAGCCAGGTTATAATGTGTAATTAATTATCGAAACGCATAAAAATTGAATTTTGATTCGTTTTATTACATGTTTTTTAGGGTTTTTCGATTCCTAACCCTAATTTTTTTTATTAGGTCGATTGACCTATTAGGGTTTTGTTTTTGAATTTTTAATATGATTAGAAACCCTAGGTTGTCATGTAATTGGTTATGTGTTTTAGTAAACGATCTTGGTGCAATATGTTAATGGTTAAGCATAATCCATGAAAAGTGCATGTTTGCATGGATTTTATTTTGTGAAAATTTAAATAGTTTAAATTGGATATATGAATTAATTGTTAAGTTATATCGAAACATGTAAATATATTAATAGATGTCGAATTGGGGGAAGACTCCAATATTAAGTAATCAATTATGTGCTATGTGGTGTTTGTTTAGTTTTGGCTTACGTAATTGATTTATCGATGTATGTGGCTCTTTTTCCATTGAAGAAGAAAGCCTTAATTGAATAAATGCATTATACACCTAGACTTGATTATTAATAGGACTATTGAATAAAATTTGCATGTGGCTATGATTGATTGAAAATCAAACCAAGTATATTATAATATAGCATTACTCAAGTAATCCGCAAAGAAATACGGATAACCTGAGGTCGTAGTCCGTGTGAAGGATAAATGGAATTTCGAATTCCCGAATCGTGAAACGTGTCGTGAAAGTGGTAAAAAGTGATATTGATGAGATTATACTAATGAAATAACAAATGAAGCACAAATAATCATTTAAGCACGTATTTCAAGTAATTAAACCAAAAACGTAACGTAAAATCGAAAACGTAAGCTAAAACGTAAACGTACGAAATAAAACGTAAATTTTGAACTACACTACTCCTATGGATTTAAAAATAATTTTAAAAAATTAAAAATGATAAAAGAAAATTTTAAGATAAAGAAAAATATTTTTTGACTTTTTATTTAATTTTTATGAATAAAAAACAAATTAACTAATTAAAAATTAAAAGAAAATGCAAATAAGGTGAGAAAAAATGAAAACTAAATTTTGAAAATTATAAAATAACTAAAAAGTAATTTTAAAACTAAAACTAATTTATTTTTGGCTTTTTGTGTAATTTTTGGGAATTAAAAACTATTAAATCTAATTAAAACTTCAAATTAAATTCAAAATAAATGGGAAAAATGCAAAATAAATTTCTAAAATTCTAAAATAAATGAAAATATATTTCTAAAATATTTTTGGATTTTTTAGGCTTTTTCTGATTTCACTACAAGAAAAGGGGCTTTTAGGACCTTTTCCTGCGACGCCTTTTGAAGCAGCGTCCTAAAAACACATCTAATGTGACGAGCTAGTTTGTGAGTCCTATTATCATGGAACCTACTAGGACATTTCATGTATTAGTCTTATTAGATGAGTTTTATAGGACATTTACTCATCTGAGTCTCGTTATGATATAACATAATACGACACTTGCTATTTAGGTCCTATTATCTTAAGTTTTATAGGACTTTAAGCCATATAGGTCATATTATGTATAATCTAATATCACAGAGGTATATGCGTCCTATTAGATTCGATTTTATAGGACAATTATATTGTTTGGTCGTATAATGAAGAATTTTAAGAGGACACTTAGTATACATGTTGTATTAAATAAGTTTTATGGGACACTTATTTACTTAGGTCTTATTATGAAACAAACTTGATATGACACTTGATATTTTAGTCTTATTATCACAAATTTATCGAATACTAGTTTGTTTGTGTCTTATTGTATTTGACCTTACAGGCCACCAAATGTATACGAGTTCTAACACATTTTATGAATGTTATTATCGTATTTTATAAAACTTAAAAGTATTATGTAGATTCATACTAACGTCGCGTCACTAGTTTTTTTTACAGTATTTTAAAACCTACACCACTCTTCGAACCAATTAGCTAGGTTTAAAGTGTCATTTAACTCATTGAACTCAACTTTTAGCATGAAAGTGAATGCGGCTGAACTCAAGTGAAATTTTGATCATTGAGTTTCATAGTCAACTGAAGTTTTGATATTTCAATTATATAGTCAATTCAAGCTTGGCAATTTCGTATTACGTGTGGGGAATACAAAAATTGGCTACACAAACTCTCCAAATGAAAAATCTTTACATGATTTGAGTTTGTATGACGATCTAAACTCAATTTTGCGTGGACTAGTTGACCAAAATATCAGAAACCATAGCACGTTAACATTAAAAACATTATGTGAAATTTTGTAGTGTAATTGACTCAATTACGTCCTAAATATAATAAAAAAAAACGTCACATGTAATTTGAATTTTATATTGAATTATTCATAACAAATCTCAAACCTAATGATATAAAATTTGATCAGTATACTAATTACCATCTTACATAAGTTAAGGAGTGTTTGTTTAAACTTATATGTGGACGCTGAGCTTATTTGATTTTGGTTCATATTTCATAAGCCCCAATTTTTCGGCTTATATTGAGACTTATAAGCGCATACAAGTTTATCATATCATAATAAACTTATATAAGCCCACAAGTCTCAAAATAAGTCGAGAAATTAAAAACCGAAATCAAATAAGCTCATAAGCTACATATAAGATTAAACAAATACCCCCTAAGTGTTTGTAAATTAAACAAGTGAAACAAAATATATTTCGCACTTCCCTCCTTCTTTTCCCCCCAATGTTTTTTTTTTTTATTTTCATGTACATCCCGCCGAAGCCCAAAGCTATAAAACCATTCCTCTTCTCACCATTTTTGTAGGATCTGATCTTCTCCTCCTTCTCAACACAGTTACAACCACCCGAACTACTATCACAAAAAAAGGTAAAATCATCATTTCCATTCTTTTACTAACTATCTGAGCTTTATATTTATGATTAAACTATGTGTGTATATCATAAACTTGTTATAGATCTAAGCTTATCATAATTTTTGAAATATTGAACCCTAGTTTTTGTTCTTTGATTAATTCTGTTTGATTCTCTATGTTTTTTTGTAACTAATTGATAAAATTGAATAAATGATAAGTAGATGCCCCAAACTTTTGGTTATATCCCCAATCTTATTAATCAACATAGGGCGATAAGAAAATATGTAATGGTTTGAAGAATTATTGTCCTTATGTTCAAACACTATGAGATTGAATTTTAATTTCATCGACTAGTGTATCATTCCTAGATGGGTTAATATTAAAGCAATCGTGATTCATTTGTTTACTGGAGATAAAATTCTTATATGTAATTGAAATAAAATAAGCAACCCTCATTTTAAGCCTTTGAAGATTAACTAAATAATTGTTACTGTTGTCGGAGAACAGGCATCACTTAAACTCAGACGATGTCGTCAAGGAAGGATAAGAGAGCAAGGAAGGATAAGAGAGTACACACCGGAAGTGACAACGATAGCCAACAAGTTGAAGATGTACTTCAGATGGAGTCAAACCATTTGGATGATGACGAAGGTATGTAGTAATTTTATAGCATGTTTATATGGTTCAGTATAAGCTCTTACTCTATTAGAATACTTCTTTATTGCAACTTTTCTTTTTTAGCTCAAGTGATTAAGCGCAAAAGAGTTAGGGGACCAACATTTATGCCAAAATTTGGACCAAATCTGGCGATGATCGTATTAGTGTTTCATTCAATGGACAACCCATTGATAAGAAAACAACAAGCACGTTGACCCATTTCATGGGATCCCTTGCAAGGAGTGGAAAATATTGTCCACTTCACAAACCATGGCCTAAAGTTAAGAGTGCTAAGAAAAAGATTTTGCTCGACGTCTTAAATGCATCCTAAAAACACATTTATAATTTAACTGTCTAATATATATGTTTCCACATCTAACTTCATTAGCCAATTTTGCTTTGTAGGATATGTCTGATCTTCCTATGGGCTGCGATGATTGGCTTTTAACGTATTTTGGAAAGAAGGTTAGAAACTGATTAGTATTTTTATATGGTCACTTGCTTTATATTAGGATATATCATATTAGGAGTTGCTTCAAGTACATTTGTGATGGGTATGCTGCAATATGTATGTTTCTACTGCAATATCTATGTTTCTGCTTGAGTTCAAATGATGCTGCAATATGTGCTTTCCTGTTTGAGTTTTAGGAGTTGCTGCAAGTACATTTGAGACCGCATGTATGTTTGTCTGCAACTATTTTAGCAATATAGTAATTTGCATATATAAGGATGTGTCAAGTATTGTGTCCAATTGGTGTCTTTTTGGATGGGTATGCTCCATTTATTTAATTGTTTGGCATTTAAATGGTGGGACATGACTGTCCATTTAGTGTCAGGTCTTATTGTGGTCATGTTTTGGAGCCCTTTAGAGCTTTGAGTATTTGGTTTTTCGGGTATTTTGTGCACTAAGAGTGCAAGTCTTGTATTGTTCTCTTGGGTCTCAGCCTCTTTAATTGTCTTGTTAGAGAGGTTGGATGCCTTTAGTTTGTAATTTGGTCTTTGGTATTTATAAATTATTACCGTTCTAAAAAAAAGTATATATCATATTATATATATGGGTAATGTATCTAATTGCAGTTTGCAAGTTGAACATTTTTGTCATTTGGCTAGTGTGACTACTTATGCTTATTTGCCTACTATTTTTCATACACTACTACTGATGTTTGCGTATTTTCTTACTAATTTTATGTATTTGCTCACTGTTAAAAGGGGTGTTTGGTTCCTGACTTGCTGCTGCAGCAATGGGTGTTTGATTGCTGCAGCAGGGGCATTTGGTATTGAGTTCATGGCTTTGATTATTCATGCTATAAGTTCATGATTGAGTTTGTAATGGTTTGAAATTCATGTTATAAGTACATGGCTACTGTTAATTGGTACTGAGTTTGTAATTATATGTTAATAAGCAAAGTTTTTAATATGAATGGCTACTGATTTTTCATATTACGTATTTCTTACTTGGGTTTGGGTCAACCCGAGTGACCCGAGTATGATCTTTTTGGTGCATAATACCTAGTATATTTGCTTATTGAATGGTATATTAAATGTTTACATATGTCTTTGCCTACTGAATGTCTATTGTCTTTTGTTTAATATGGTATATATTACATGTCTGCAACTTTGTGTCGCCATTTTAAGTACTACGTCTACGTCTTTTGCTTAATAAACTTGTCTATTTTTACCTAATAGATGTACTAAATGTCTACATGTTTCTTCTGAAACTTTTTTACCTATAGCAACTGCAACAATTTATCTTAGCGTATATCTTCCATAAGATTGATCAATAGGACAAACAGAGTAGAACAACAACTTATCTTAGCGTATATCTTTTTTGCTGCTGATAAATTATCTTAGCGTATATCTTCCATAAGATTGAGCAATAGGACAAACAGAGTAGAACAACAACTTTTACGCTACGTAATATAATAGTACCATGGACATGGTGGTCCAAAAACTAAATAGGTATTGATATCTTATGTTTGTGTGTTGTATAATTGTAGGTGGTACTTCAGGATGATGCGTGAAGATGATCCATAATTACTCAAGATTATCTACTTCGACTTTTGTTCTTATTGTTCAATTTCCTTGTAATAAAATTTGGTAAACTATTTGGATGATGTTAACCTTAATCAACTCAAAAATTTGGTTATTTAAATGAAACTTCTTAGTTATTTTACCTGTTATGGTTCTCATTTGTTTTGTTTTATATAATCTTCAATTAGAATTGTTCTTAAGGCCTACGAGTGTTCATGAAAGTGTATATTGAAAATAAAATTTTGTAAAAATAGAAAGCGTCATATAATGTATGTGTGTCAAGACACTAAATTTGGTCTCAATAGGCACTTATGGACCTTGTTTTTACACTCAAATAAGAGTTAATGCATCACACAATTTCGTCAAAAAAAATATTTTTTAGGACGCATGAATGTGTCTCAATATGTGATATAATTTTGTTCTCAAAATAACATTTTTTAGGACGCATGAAAGCGTCTCAATATGTAATATAAGGTTAATATATGTTAGAACCCTTTAAAGCATCCTATTAACTTGTCTGGTAAAACACAAATTGCATTGTATAAAACGCTTTACAGGACTATTTTTTTTGTTTCATAATTTTGGCACTTATTAGGATGCTTGTAAGTGTCCTAATAATTTTTCCACTTTATACAACGCCTTTATATGTGATACTTATATCATTGGTCCTATTATGCTAAAGGTCCTATAAAGTAACCTGATGGGACACAACTCGGCGTCCTATAAACCCTGATTTTTTGTAGTGTTTTTTTGGAGTTTTTGGTAATTAAAAAGTATTTAAACTTGAATAAAAATGAAAATAAAATAAGAAAAATAGCAAATCAACTTGGAAAAATATGAAAAATTCAAGGAAATTCTAATTTAATATTCTAAACTTGGGAAAAATATAAAAATTTGAAAAGAAGCTCTGGAAATGCCACTTGCTTTGAAAACAGTTTAGAACAAAGTGCTTATTTATAAGCACAGTTGACCAAATTTGACCAAACCTTAAACAAATGATTTTTGGACTAAAAGAAGCTTAAATGAACAGAATTTGGACCAAAATACTCTCAGAAAGACAGATAAG
The DNA here is from genome assembly GCA_030686995.1 of Artemisia argyi. Classification (NCBI taxonomy): domain Eukaryota; kingdom Viridiplantae; phylum Streptophyta; class Magnoliopsida; order Asterales; family Asteraceae; genus Artemisia; species Artemisia argyi. The sequence continues at coordinate 14,923 of JARVZY010003666.1, read as the reverse complement.
ACAAAAACAGGTTCTAATAAGCAATTAGGAATAAGCAGTGGTTAAACAGAATAAGCCACAGACAAAAACTAACTGAGAACAACTTCTATAGACACTAATGAACTCAAATAATCTCAGAATCCAAACAATAATACTCAATAGCAGCCCTAAGAACTAAAACAGACCCTATGCAAAACCACTCACTAAGCAGGCCTAATAAGCTGACCAAATAAGCTGTTAGGTACAAACTTATGGAGGCAAATGGTTTATTGACCAGCTGAGACTAATAATCCACCACTAAAATAGACACCCAATCCAATTAGCAAACCTAAAAGTGGCTAAGAAATTTGCTCAAAAGCTGAGGAGCAGGGGATGGTTAGGTTCAAATGGCCAATTTCAATAAGCTAATTAGTCTTAAATCTCAAATTTCCTTTTGAATCTGTTTCACTGACTGCTAATCTTCTTAAACAAACAATCAAAAAGACTTTTCAATCAATTTTTATATTCTAAAAATGATCCAACAGTTATGGCAAAAACTGAGTCCAAAGTTTGAAAGAGATTTTGACCAAAGTAACTTTTGATTACTTAAAACTTTACTGAAAAGGTTATGGAAAGCTACTAAATGAATTAAATAAGCTACCACTAATACTTATGTAACTAATTTATATGATTTATACCTATATAACTAGACTGATATGCAGCTACTTATGATTTTTTACTTTTACTTAATAACTACTGAGTTTTATGATTTGTTTTACCTAAATTCACCTAGTTATATTTACCACAACCAATACTAACCTCTGAAATACCTAGTAAACCAGCAAACCAGTGATATCCAAACACCCCTATAAAATGACAGTTAAGACTTATATGAAACAAGTACGTGTGCACACTAATCCAAACCACCAATTCAGCTGAGATATTAATCCAATAATCCAAAATTCTCACAAAAACAACAACTCAACCACAAAACACAACAGTAACACAGATCCAATATGTAATGACAGAGGTGAAACAGAAACACACCAATCAAATTAAACTCAGATCTTATATGAAATTAACCAATGCTCAGCTTAACGACTATGCAAGTAACAAAATAAAATAGAAGCAATCAATACTAATAAATCCATACTATCAATACTATGATTATGCAATTAATAAAGAAATTGAAAACTTACAAAGCCAATACCCCCTCAGCACAACAGAGGGGGTTTCACTATGCTTTCCTGTCTTTTAGACAGGCCAATGGATTCCTTTTGGCTGTCTACAACTCCAAAATAAGCTGTGCTTATTGAATAAGCACTCAATAGTTGACTTAGTTTGACTTTTGTGTATTTGAGAGATTTGAATGAAAAAGCTCAGAAACAACTATGAGGAAGCTGATATAAACTTATATAAAACAGTAAATAAGCTATATGAAACTTGAAATTGAAATTGAAACTACATTTTTTTTCTTCTGATTTTTATTATTTTTTTGGATTTTTTATATAAATGAAAAACAATAACAGAAACTTGAAACTAAATTTAAAGCAAACTACTGATTAAGGATTTAAACTAATAACAGGTAAATAAAGGGAAAAAGCTTAAATTAATAAAATAAAACTAAATTCTGAATTATATTAATAAAAGTAAATTGAGTACAAGGTTTTTGGAATTTGAAATTTACAATAGAGAATGAAAACAGAAACTAAACAGTACTCAAACCTACACAAAATACTACACTCCTACAACTGTGATATGAGGGGGTATATATAGGATTGGGATGAAGCTACTAGGGTTTGAGGAGCCTTCTAGAGGTGTGCTTCTTTGCTTTAATCTTGTCCCTTGATCCCAGCTTCAATTACACGCGTGAATTAGGTCCCTTGGATCATGAGCATAAGCATTGTGAATCCTCCGTGTATCTCTTCATTGGACCACGTGTCCCTGCCAACCCTGACATAGCTGTCAGCTTCTAGAAGGCTAATCCTAAGGTAATTATTACCCATACGGGGTAATTTGATGCGTGGTGATTTAGGGTTTATGTAATAGTAATTTTCCTGGGTTTGGGATTGAATTGGGGGGCGGGTAAATATTTGGGTGTGTTTTTATTTTTGTTGACCGGGTTGGGGTTAGAGGGTTTGACCGGGTCTAGGGAGTGGAATGGGTAATATTAGTTTAGGGGATGGGCTTGGTTGGTTGGTTTGGGCTTGGAGGGATTGTTTAGGTTTATTATTTGGACTGGATCCGGTTTAGGTAATAGGTTTTAGTATTAGTAGTATTTAGGACCAAATTTGTAAACTTAAAAATCCTAGGGACCAAAGCTGTAATTTTCCAAACTTGTATTCCAAGGGCTAATGTTGACTTTCTCTGATTCTTGGAGGACCACTTGTTGACTTCTCTTGAAATATTTCTCAAAGGACCATTTTTGTAAATTCCTAAAAGTGTAGGGACTGAATATGACATTTCTTCCAAACTTTGATCAGAGACTAAATTTGTACTTTGATGAATCTCTGAGGACTTCTTATGCAATTATGAGCTTTCTTTGATCATTTTGCTTCCCCGGCTCCGGCTCCGGCTTTTGACCTTTTTCCAATCTCGTGCTCGTTTTTGTCGGTTTTGACTTTGTTTTTGTTCATTTTTCACATATCCGTACCTGCACATACACAAATACAAAAATACACATTCTCTTGGCATATTTGGTTAGTATTTGGTGTATTTGGTCTGATTTAAGGCTAAAAAGGATGTGTGAAAAGCACACATCAAAATCCCCCAGACTAAGGTATTGACGTGTCCTCACGCAATGTCATCACCTCACGCTTAAGAGATAAATAATTTCAAAACCTCTCTTTACTGACATTATAAAGTAGCAATGATGTTCAAAAGAGATAGTAAAATCATTTATTCTAAAAAATGCTCCGTTTTCCGATTTTCATGAATAACAACTACAACTACTATTTTTGTACTTTTTCATTTTTATATATGTGACAGTTTGCCTTGACTTTCATTATCAATTCTTATCTGTTGATAACTTTCAGGGTCAACGAGTAGAAACACTTCTCACAGAAAAGAGACCATACGGATAAAAATCGTCATCCTTGATTTTTCACAAGCTCCCAAACTAAGCGTAAAATCGAGATCATTGTTTATCCACAAGTTAGATGCTAACACTACCAAAAAAAATTACTTGTGTAATTACCTCTTGTTCCCAATCCCTAAGTTTTGTATTTCAAGATTTTAATTTTGTGAGAAATGAGTTGCTTCATATTTTCTCGTTTTGATATTTGTTAGTCCGATAAGAGCACAAAAATTTGAATGCTAAGTAGTTTCCAAACTTTCCCTCGAAAACCCCTGCATACAGAAATCGGGTCCATATGAAGGTCTCTGATTTAACACGATTTGTGGAGGCCCCCCTTTTTACTTACGACCAAGACATCCCATGTTTGAGACCCGAAACGGAAGCTTTTTATTAGGGAAACCCCCGGAGTCGAAGCTTGGCATTTTTGCATAATTATAAGCACTTTAATAATATTTGGTCCTTAGTCTTTTATTTCTTTTACAACAACAGTTTTAGAGCCGCCAAGATGTAAGAGCTTTATTATGACCTTGGATTTATATCCGCTGCTTTTTATAGCTTTGGATTCCTCTGCCTTTTTATTTGGCTTTGGATTATTATTATTGATATTCATAATCATATGCCAAACCCCGAGTCCTACGGCCTTTACTAAGATCACAACATCGGCTGCGAACCAGCAAGAAGCAATAGTCTATTTCACCGTAACACTGGCAGTACCCCTATGTGTACCAAACCCCCATATGCAGAGATTTTGTTGGGAACGAGAAAAAACTAAGTATTGCCCAAACCCCATACACTTAATTAATCCTAGAGATCTATTTTTATGGTGTGCAATCTTGTGGGAACAAGGAGGCCATAAGTACCTTTCGTGGGCTCTAAAGAGATCCAACTACTCCATGTTTAGCATGAAACTTCTAAATAAACTCTATCATTCCTCGATCTCCGCAAATTTAAAATCCCAAATAACGAGATCCGCGGATGCTTAGCCATAATATTTTGATTATTTTTGGTTAAGGGAGGGCTCAACACGCCCGGTCAAGTCGAAACATTTATTTCTACTCTCGCCGGTAGGAAAGTCAAAACAAGGTGTCAAATCTTATTATACATATCATATATCATCATTTTTTTATATATATATAAAAAGGTGACAAAAATTTAAAATTTTTGTGGAAAACGGAGTTGCGTACGTTAACAGCTCAGACGATGGTGCAAGGTCAAATCGAATCGAAGATTCACCACCCCAGACTAAAGTGAAACATTGTCCTCAATGTTTTAAGGGTACGGGTATACGTACGTAAAATCTAAGGCCGTTTATTAAGTATGCCAAGAGATAAACGTTAGTAGATGAGATTTTGGATATGGTGAATTTCTGAAAGAGCAGCGAAGAATGAGACTCGAGTGGAGAGAACGACAAAATACGAGCACGAGAGTCCTCAAACTTTGGGGAAATTCCTGAACATTCACAAACAACCACGAAACACGAGTTTGGAAAGAGTCGCCCCCCTCATGTCACGTTACTTAAGAAAATAGAAAATAAAGAAAATGAAAACGGATAAGCATTGGGTGCCTCCCACGAAGCGCTTGTTTTTGATTACCGAGTCACATGAGCTTGACTCGATCCCCGAATTTAGTTATCCTTAGGGAAAGTTTGGAGATCCGGGACAACCATGGGTGGTATGTCCCCTCCGAAGTAATGTTTGAGACGATGACCATTCACCTTAAAGTTGGGACCATTAGATTGAGCTAGCTCGACGGTTCCATAAGGGAATACTTGGGTAATGGTGAATGGTCCAGACCAACGGGTTTTTAAATTGCTCGAGAAAATCTTCAATCGAGAATTAAAAAGAAGGACTCGATTACCAACGTTGAAAACACGATCTTTAATCTTAGCATCATGAATCCTCTTTGTCTTCTCTTTGTAGATCAAAGAATTCTCATAGGCTTGATCACGAAGCTCGACTAATTCATTCAATTGAATTTTACGATGATCACCCGCGGTTTGTAGGTCAAAATTAGCATGTTTCAAGACCCAGTAGGCCTTGTGCTCAAGTTCAAAGGGCAAATGGCAGGCCTTCCCGTAAACCAGCTTGTTTGGAGTGCACCTAATGGGTGTTTTGTAAGCTATACGGAAAGCCCCTAGTACACATCGGTTCATGTTTCCTAAGACGTTCAAGCATGTTACACAATGGAGATCTGCCAGTTTTCTTAAGCCTAACATTGAAATCATTCATCCATTACAACTATAAACAAGTAATCAACATATAATTAACATCTAGGTTTCATTACATCTAAGCAAACACAAGATAGATCTAGCCTAGCATGTTGAAACTAAGACAAGCATAAGATATATTCAAACAACACATAGACATATTGAATGAATTGAAAGAAGACTTATCTCAATTGAACATGAAAGGATTCAAGGGGTGAAAACCCTTGAAAATACTGTAAAATACGACCTAGGGTTTACAAAGTTCGGCCCTAGTATTCTCTACACAAGTTCCTCTTTTAATGAATGAAAAATAGAAAACTATATATAGATTCTGATAGGTGACGGAATCAAGAACAAACTTCTGACGCTGTCATCTCGCCGCCAAATAATTTCTCGGACTGCCTAGATTTGGGTCTGACGCCGTCATGTGTACTCCTTATGCAGGCCGTCACCAAAAATAGTCTTGACGCCCTTGTTGTGACGCCTTCAGGTTTCCACTGGGTCGTCATGGATTTTACTCCTGACGCCGTCATGATTTTCTTCTTGACGCCGTCAAGTACTGTTCTCAGCATGGAAAATTAAGTCTTTGCCGTTTTCTTCACTTTTATGCTCCAAAAACGTCTAAAATGCTTCCTTTTCCAGAATTCACTCCCAAAGTACCTAAAATCACGAAAAGGAACGATTTATGGCAATATTTGATCAAATAAATTCAATTCCGGGCTTAAATGACCCCCTAAAAGTGGTTCATTTTTCGCCTTATCATATACCCTTACACTTGAGATTTGCTTGTCCTCAAGCAAATGCGCTTTTATTCTAATCAAAATACAAGTTAGGGGTCATTTAAAACTAATATAAAAGTAATTACAACAAATAATCGTTCCACTAAAGACCAAAGACAAGCACGGAGGTCATATACTAGCACCTCACAAACAGTGTTTAGATACTCACATCTCTCGGGTGTAATAAAGTAATATCACAATATGGAAATGGAAAACATCTCTCACTACCTGTCATAGCAAAATAGATTACCATAGGCTTGGGAAAGGATCAAACCTCCACCACATGGCGTAAGCACCTAGGATAAACTATCAAAGAGGTCTTTTAAAGGGTTGTAACATTAGGTGTAGGGATATGGAATACACGGTTTTGTTGGATATAGGCAATCTTTACTGGTGGCGAGTTAACAATCTTGGTTAATTATATGTACAATAAGGCGTTGCTAAGCCAAGACTAGACTCGACTTAAGCTAATAAATGAAAAATAACAAAAACATAAAAATGAACATAGAATGAAACGGGGTGGTAGTCCGTATGTTTTTTCTCTTTTCTTTTTTCTATATTTTTTTTTTCTTTTTCTTAATTTTTTTTCTTTTTTTTTTTCTTTTTTTTTTTTTTTTTTTTTTTTTTTTTTTTGCATACACTCTTACCCTACCATCCAAAATAATACATCATAGGGAATGTAAATTCCCCTTACACTTGAATCTTTACATACTTTACAATAAACTAATCTAATGACTCGAATTAAGAAAATCAAAACACTTGGAGTACTTTTAAGATTAACGTACATATGGGGGTAATAATATGATGTTCTTCCCCATTACCCCATAAAACAAGTACTTTACCCATGAGTCCCAATCATCCCAAAACAATATGTACAAAGACATGACTCGACTTAGCAACCATGTAATCAATTAGATAATTAACTAAGGGTTTAACAAATAACAATAATGCACTAAAGATGAGTGCATACACGGAAGGCTAAGGCGATTTGGTTGTACATTTAAGTGGGGTGTAACAAATTCTTCCTTTAAGTAAAATGCTTAAAGTTAGAAACGAAAAGATAGGCTCGGAGGGGTGTACTAGGGGTTTCATGTACTAAAAATGAGTACAACGCTAAGGTGTGGGAAAAATTAGTTGACTTGACTAGCCAAGTAATATGACTTAAGTGGTCAAGTAATTATAATATGGGTTTAACACAAGGGTGATCCTAATGCCTCTTATCATGTAGTAAATCCTGCTACACGAATGTAGTCTCACTAGCGGTCTCGGGATGCATCACTAACGCAAGTTCTAGAATCTAAATGCTACCGGTACACTCATAAGCACTAATAGTAAATGCTTTTCCTATCAAATCTAAAGGCGAACCTCACATATTTGGGTGGAAAATTTTTCTGAATGGTACGGTTTTGTGCTAGTCATACAATCTCCTATCCATGAGACGCTTGCTATGGCTAAAGTTTCACTCCTAAATGTTGTAAAAAATTTTAAATTTGGCGCTAAAATTAAACTAACAAGTATTTCTCATAGTTTTATTACACATCTACCATCAAACAAACAAACTCAAGCGAAAGTGTATCTGTAAGGTATCATCATTTTACCCGCCCCTTACACTTAGGATGAACATTGTCCCCAATGTTCAAGTAAAGAATGTAAAAGTGAAATAAGTAAAACAAATGAAATCAAATACTCCCCTGATTCGCTCGGTATGGATAATAAGGTGGCCAGGTTAGATCTTCCTCCAAGAAAATGAACAATCAAAGCTTCCCTTCCAGAATATAAATCATCTTCTTGTCATACATAACCTGTAAAACCTGAGAAAACAGACAAGGCAACCTCGCATAAAATCGGCGGCAATCTACATATGCTAATAAAACCTAGAAAACAAAATAAGATATAATGCTTGTGGAATGATGTTTGCAGATTTCCTAGAGATTATAAAACTAATGATTCAACAAAAACTTTAAGATTCCGTTAGAAAAACAAAACTGGTAAAATTTCCAGATTTTTACACGTGACGCCGCCAGGAATTAATTCCTGACGCCGTCAGAAGTGACCTGCAGAAATTCTTATGTTAAGTTTCCGGAAAATTTCTGGAAAAACTTCATCCTACTTCCTGGAAAATCCTGCAAAACATCATTATGACTCGATACAAGCATTTGACTCTAACAAATACGAATATACATGTTCACTTAATATTGTGGAGAATCATGATCGAGTTTGTTTCTTAAAAACATATTTGGGGTTTCCCCTTACACTTATCTTTTGCAAAAATACCTTTGGATGAAGTTAAGACTAAGCAAAACAATAAAGTAAAGTATTTTCACCATTTTAGTTTTGAAACATGATCTACCAACAATAAAAATAAAGCATGCATACGGAAGCAAATAACAAACAAACAAAATAAAAATCACATAAAACATGGGTTGCCTCCCAAGAAGCGCTTTTCTTTATTTACGAGTCTTGTAGCTAGACTCAAGGTCATGGGTTACGTTTTCCTTTCCCACTTTTGTGTCGACTCAAAACATCTAATCCAATTCTCGTCACGCTTGTACTCAGGGCCTAAATTCATGCAACCTGAATAGTATGTTCGCCTCCTCTCACAATAAACATCGTCATCCATTCCCTCTTCCTTAACCTCATAAGGTCGAATCTCATCAATTTGTAGATTCTTGATGCCTTTTAATTCTTCCTTCATGTGAGGCATCATAAAAGTAATCTTTTCTACCCCATCAGTAAACTGAACAATTCCCTTCTCATGATCATAGCACATTTTAGTCTTCTCAACAAAAGGTTGTCCTAGAACTATTTCTCCTAGGTGTGGATCTATAATGCCTCTAACATCTTCTAGGATTACAAAGTCGCATTGATAAGTAAAATTTCCTATAAAGATGTGTACCCCTTTAACTCTCCTGATGAAATTACACAGCCTATTAGAGTTGTAAGGGTCTTTTCTAGGGCTTAACCTTTCGTTCATTATCCAGTTGTAATAGAGCCTAGACATAATATTCATGGGTGCTTTTAAGTCAATGTATGTATGCTCTCTAGACATGTACCCAATCATGCAAGGGATTTTTATGTTCTTGAAGTTATGCCTCCTAATCCATGGTGTCTTTCTATATTTTGAGGGGCAAGGGTGTTGTAAAAGGAACCTATGGTAACTCAATTCATCCGGGGTTGGAGCGAAGTCCGTAAACTCAATTTTCATTTGGAGAGGCTTAATGAATTCCTTAAATGTGTTAACTTCTCTCTTTCTTCTTTTATGCGCTATAAGCCTCTTGCTAACTTCTAAACGGCGACTCTCTAAATCCATAAAGACCAAACTAGTACAAACAAAAACACGAAGAAATAAGATAGACTAAAGAGAACCTAAAAAAAATAAAAATAAAATCTTACTAGAAAGGAATCTAGCAAGTAGACCTAATAAAAAGAGATTCTAACCTAGACAATAACTATTCCCCGGGCTGCGGCGCCAAAAACTTAATGCGTAGGGATTGCACCAGGCTTTACCTCTCGAGGGATCTCGAGAAGCTTACAACCCCCACCAGGCAGTGTACCTGATCGATGTAGTATAGTATAATGACAAGTACCGGGGGATTAATCGTTCAGCTAGGAATAGTGTCGCTCGGATTAGAAAACCTAAAGATTAGGTCTAGAGATGAGGGATGATTCTTTTTGTATTTTTATATTTTTATGAAAGCAATTAAAAATCTCGGGTTTGAAGGAGTTGGGCGGAATTAGTTTCTAGTCAACTAACCCAATAACTAAAGATGCAATCAAAATAAAATACTAAAAATGAAAATAAAACTAAATTAACTAAAGGTGTGAGCAATATATGGGAGAATTGTGTTTACTTAGATTTCACTACTCCCTAGATATCTTTTACAGGTTAATTACTTGTTACAGTTGCGTGGATGACGGATTGTATTCCTTAATACCATTCATGGGGTGGCGTACTTACTTCCCCAATCCTATAAGCGCCTACTTCACTCCTATGTCGAGCCGGCTAAGAAGCTCCTAACATGGGATCACTAGAATTTGCTCATGCATTAAATACAACCAATAAAACCTAGTACACATCGGTTCATGTTTCCTAAGACGTTCAAGCATGTTACACAATGGAGATCTGCCAATTTTCTTAAGCCTAACATTGAAATCATTCATCCATTACAACTATAAACAAGTAATCAACATATAATTAACATCTAGGTTTTATTACATCTAAGCAAACACAAGATAGATCTAGCCTAGCATGTTGAAACTAAGACAAGCATAAGATATATTCAAACAACACATAGACATATTGAATGAATTGAAAGAAGACTTATCTCAATTGAACATGAAAGGATTCAAGGGGTGAAAACCCTTGAAAATACTGTAAAATACGACCTAGGGTTTACAAAGTCCGGCCCTAGTATTCTCCACACAAGTTCCTCTTTTAATGAATGAAAAATAGAAAACTATATATAGATTCTGATAGGTGACGGCGTCAAGAACAAACTTCTGACGCCGTCATCTCGCCGCCAAATAATTTCTCGGACTGCCTAGATCTGGGTCTGACGCCGTCATGTGTACTCCTTATGCAGGCCGTCACCAAAAATAGTCTTGACGCCCTTGTTGTGACGCCTTCAGGTTTTCACTGGGTCGTCATGGATTTTACTCCTGACGCCGTCATGATTTTGTTCTTGACGCCGTCAGGTACTGTTCTCAGCATGGAAAATTAAGTCTTTGCCGTTTTCTTCACTTTTATGCTCCAAAAACGTCCAAAATACTTCCTTTTCCAGAATTCACTCCCAAAGTACCTAAAATCACAAAAGGAACAATTTAGGGCAATATTTGATCAAATAAATTCAATTCCGGGCTTAAATGACCCCCTAAAAGTGGTTCATTTTTTGCCTCATCAAGCACGAGGTGCACCAAATCAGGCGAAGAGACTTTTGAGAAATTTCACTACAACTCGGGCATCATTGGTGGGTAGTGCTTTTGCTTCAACCCATTTAGACAAGTAATCGACGGCCACGAGTATATATTTGTTACCACGAGAAGACGGGAATGGACCCATGAAATCGATACCCCAGACGTCAAAAATTTCACAGACTTGGATAGCATTTTGAGGCATCTCGCCTCTCTGAGAAATTTCTCCTTGACGCTGGTAGGAATCACATGATTTAATGAACTCATGAGCATCCCGGTAAATGGTCGGCCAATAGAAGCCGGAGTCAAATACTTTCTTAGCGGTAAAATTGGCACTATGATGTTCCCCCGTGGGTCCATTGTGGCATGCCATGAGAATTTCAGTGGCTTCTTTGCCGTGAACGCACCGCCGGATTACTTGATCCGCATAAATCTTAAACAAGTAGGGATCGTCCCAGAAATAATGCTTAACATCTTTAAAGAATTTCTTCTTTTGCTGGAACGACATCCCTTTACGAATGAAATTCCCTGCATGGTAATTCACAAAGTCGGCGAACCATGGGGTACTAGGATCACAATGTGATAAACTCCCAAGTGTTTCGAGAGGAAATGTTTCGTTAATTTCCTTTTTCTCGAAAACACTTTGATGGGGATTCTCTAAACGTGAAAGGTGATCAGCAGCAAGGTTCTCAGCTCCCTTTTTGTCTCGAATTTCAACATTGAATTCTTGAAGGAGTAGAACCCACCGCATCAAGCGTGGCTTAGCATCTTGCTTTGCCATTAGGTACTTAAGAGCCGAATGATCCGTATACACTATGCATTTCTTCAAGAGCAAATAAGGTCGAAACTTTTCAAAAGCGTAAATGACGGCTAACATTTCTTTTTCGGTAGTCGTATAATGGTATTGAGCATCGGTCATAGTTTTACTAGCATAGTGATCGGCTGAAAATGTTTTGACTTGTGTTGCCCCAAGACTGAACCAATAGCATAATCGCTAGCATCGCACATTAGCTCAAAAGGAAAGTCCCAATCGGGGGCAACTAAGATGGGAGCCTCCGTTAACTTCTTTTTAAGAATATTAAATGCTTCGATGCATTCATTTAAGAAGATAAACGGAGCGTCTTTTTCAAGCAAGTGGGTCAGGGGCCGGGCTATCTTAGAAAAATCTTGAATGAAACGTCGGTAAAAGCCGGCATGACCGAGAAAACTTCTAATTCCTTTAACGGTTGTGGGATGAGGTAACTTAGCAATCACATAGACTTTAGCTCTATCGACCTCAATCCAAGATTTTGATATCTTATGGCCGAGGACAATGCCCTCTTTAACCATGAAATGGCACTTCTCCCAATTTAGAACCAAGTTGGTGTCTTCACATCGTTTCAGCATACTCTCTAAATGGGAGAGGCAAGAAGTGAAAGAATCTCCGTAAACCGAGAAATCATCCATGAAAACTTCCATGGTTTTTTCAATCATATCCGAGAATATAGACATCATACACCTTTGGAACGTACCTGGAGCATTGCATAAGCCGAAGGGCATACGACGATAGGCAAACATTCCGTAAGGGCAAGTAAACGTAGTCTTTTCCTGGTCCGGAGGGTCAATCGGTATTTGAAAATAACCAGAAAATCCATCAAGAAAACAATAGAACTCATTTCTCGCTAGACGTTCTAGCATTTGATCCATAAATGGAAGTAGGAAATGGTCTTTACGAGTCGCATCATTCAATTTACGATAGTCAATACACACTCTCCATCCGGTAACAAGACGTGTCGGAATCAATTCGTTGTCTTAATTTGTCACGATGGTCATTCCTCCTTTCTTTGGAACACAATGGACCGGGCTAACCCATGAGCTATCCGAGATTGGATAAATCATTCCGGCATCGAGGAGTTTGATAACTTCCTTTTTGATAACCTCATGAATTTTCGGGTTAACCCGTCGTTGTTGCTGAACGGACGGTTTGTAATTGTCTTCAAGTAAAATCTTATGCGTGCAAAAACGAGGGTCGATACCCTTGATATCGGAAATTTGCCAAGCGATGGCACTCTTATGCTTCTTCAGCACATCTAAGAGACGGTTCTTCTCCTCATCTTTAAGTTCTTTTGAAACAATGACGGGAAGTTTATCGGTTCCTTCTCAGTAGATGGCTTAACTTCTTTAACATCGGCCATTTTAAGGTCCATCGGAGGGAGGGACGGGTTTGGGTCATCATTCAAAAAAATTTCAATTAAAAGAACATCTCCCTCCGGGTCACAAACGGAATGATCAATTTCCGGCGAAATCGAATCATTAGAAAGAAAGGCCTCGATCTCTTCAAAGATGAAATCACTTCCCTCAAACAGAGTAAGGGAAGGGGAAGGATCGGAAATAATCGGTTCAAAAGAAGGAGTGGGATTGCCACTCGAAGCATTTTTGGTAAAACCAATTAACTCTTGAGCATACTCCTCCGTAACTTCGTCGATAACATCAATTCGGTTAATGGAATATTTGTCATAATCGGAGGAGTACCTCGCGGTTTGATCCAAATTAAATGTTACGGCTTCGGTACCAATGCGTAGGGTAATTTCTTCATCGAAAACATCAATAAAAGCATGGCCACTCCTTAGGAAACCTCTTCTGAGAATGCGAGGTATCCGTGGATCGGCAACAAAATCGACAATGACAAAATCGGCAGGGAAATGAAATTTTCCCACATTAACAAATACATCCTCGGCTATTCCCATCGGGTGGGAAGTAGTTTAGTCGGCTAGCTCGAGGGTCATGCAAGTCAGAGTCAAATCGGGTAAAGACAACTTTTTCCAAATGGATAACGGCATTAGGTTAATGCTAGCACCAAGATCGGCCAAGGCAAAGCATTGAACCATCCCAGGGAAACTGCATGGAATGAGAAATCGACCGGGGTCTTCAAGCTTTTCGGGAAGCTTTTTAAGGATAACCGCTGAGCAATTCTCATTCAGCTGGGTTCTTGACATTTCAAATAATTTTTCCTTATTATTCAAAAGACCTTTTAACATTGAGGCAAATTTAGGCATCAAAAGTATAGCATCCGCGAGACTTATGTCAAAGTGTAATTCTTGAAAAATCTGATAAAACTTTTCCATCTAGTTTTTATCTCTCTCACGGTGCTTTTGTTCGTTTAAGCATGACGGATAAGGCAAATTTGTTTTGACGGGAATTTCTTTCTCAGTTTCGTTAACAACATTATCTTTTCCTTTTGACGTTGGGACCACCGTAGGCTGGATGTTCTCGGTCCTTCCATTATTACTAGGAATTCCCGTATCCGTTGTCACCTCGGTTTCACGGGCGACTACCTTAGGAGATGAAGAAGAAGAGGTAGTCGGAGTCGTTGGTCCATCGATTGTAACACCACTCTTAGTCGTGATCGCCTTTGCATCGCCCCTCGGGTTAGCGATCGTGTTGCTTAGAAGAGTACCGAGCCCGAGGGTCGATCATTTAAAGACTTTTTCAATTCATCCATTTGATTAATTAACATTTTATTCACTTCCTCTTGACTTTTCATAAACGACTTAAGTAATTCATCCGAGGACGACTGATTTTGATTCACAACTGGATTTTGAAAATTTTGACCACGATTGTTGTTGTTGAAACCTTAATTCTGAAAATTTTGATTTCCATGATTGTAATTCCCATGATTAGCATTTTGAAAATTTCCATAATTTCCTTGCCTTGATTATAATTTCCCCGATTTTGATTTTGAAAACCATTGTTCATCCGATTTTGATTTTGATTTTGGTTCTGGTTAAATTGAATGTTTCGGTTTTGCATGTTATGATTTACTTGATTGACTTGATTCGGTTGATTGAAACCGGGTGGTCCAACATAATGGTTCGAACGGTAGCTAAGAAGATTTCGGTCACCCTGTGGTTGGTATCCGTTACCGCCCATATTGTAGGTTCCCGAAGTAGCATACACATTCTCATGAGTGAAGCCACCGGAGGCTGGGCACTCAAAATACGAATGAGGACCACC